>JASGXE010016568.1:0-20976 GCA_030068105.1 Sinentomon sp. SZTP_YWyxl
GGGCATCCGGGGGCCCTGGCCTTCATTTCATGAATTTTACAACAAATTCATTCTCGGTTTTTTAGAGCCAAAGGGTGCCCACCATTCTGGAAAACCTGGAATTGTCAGGAAATTTTTTCTTTCTGGAAAAGTGAGGGAATTTCCACAAAAATAGAAAAAGTCAGCGTCTTTCCTAATTGAACAAGAAGAACTCAAAAAGATACTTGAAAGTGACTGGGACCAGGGGGTGTCATTACGCAGTTCAGAAAAGTTCCCATAGAGCGCCGCCGTTTTGTGACGTCAGCACGAGATAGCATCGAACGCTCGCAGCCGGTTGCCTTGGAGAAGACACAAGGTGCCGTCCGTCCAGCGAAGGCAGCTCGCATCCTGATGATGATTTGAGGCTTGGGGACACCACCTGAAGATTTTTGTTTTGTCGGTCAGTTGTGTGAATCTCGGGTGAGGAACGAGCCAGCAAGCAACTCCTTTTCTCTCTCCTGTGTTGGCGTTTTCTTCCCTGAACCGCAATTCGGCAATTCACTGTGCGCAACGAGTGGAAGTGTTGAGCAAGATTTTCGCGCTCGTTGAAGCCACATTTTCGGAAATGTTTTGCGATGTGCTGTGTTTGTGCAGTTGTGTTCTGTCTGGGTCCGTCTGCTTTGCTTTTCACAAGTTGCCACCAAAATGGTGTGCAAGTTCCGAGGGGTTGCAATGCTTTTTTTCGCGTTTCTCCCAAGGAGGAAAGTCGGTTTTATTTCGACTTTTCAGCAGTTCCACACAGGGCCGGATTAACAACAGGCTCGATGGGCCCGGGACTGGGGCGGCAAAATTCTGAGGGCGGCAAAAAGTGGCGACGGATCTTTTTGGGGGGGGGGATTTTTTGGAACTGTTCAAGTGGTCGCGACAGAGAGAATAAACTGGTCAATTGTGGACGACAGAAATAATTCCGTCCCTGCGACGGAAGCCAAGTTTTCCGCCATTCTTTCTCGTTCTTTCAAAACCAAACTCCATTTTCGATGCCACTCACAATCCATCGACATAGTCAGAAATCGAATCCAAGAACCCAACGACTGCTCCAGCCGCTTGCCATAACCCTCTGTCACCGGAGACACCTGCGTATGACTTTCTTGTACCCTGACAACCAAGCTGCTGCACGCAGGCTGGTCCCTGCCGTTGGCAAGCAAGAAACAGCTTTTTCCTCACAGTTTGTGTGGAAAAATACTTTTTTTTAAATTGAGCATTCTGAGTAGGCACCATTTGAGGTTCATTTACGAAAACAATTTCCCATTCCGGGAAGGGGGACACCCCTCCCCGGACGCGTTTCTCAAAACCCTGCCGCAAATTTTGGTGGCAGAGAGCTTTTTGTGTAAAAATGTTCGATTGGAGCCCGGTACTCGCCAGAAAAAAATATTTGTTCTTTCCTAAAGCTATATGAACCTTACCTGTTTCTATGTTACAAGTTTTAAGTTATGCAACCAGCTGATACACAACCAGCTGATACTATCCGAGTGCATTTCATCCTTGTGCATTCATGTCATTGTTCATTAATGTTAATCTTCATTGCATTGCTGATTTGCGCCAGGGCCTTGCCCATGCAAATTAACATTTTTTTAAATTAAATCCCCTCTAGGAAAAAACAATGTTCGCAGGGTACCCCGGCATGCCATCTGAAGTCGTGGCAGGGTTTGGAAACTGGCTCCCCGGACCCTTCCACCGGCTTTTCCCTTCGCGCAACGCATCGTCTGGGGCCCACATTTGCCCCCCCCCCCCAAATTCCTGGCTGCAGCCTTGGGGCGCCAACACTCTCGGTGCCTGTGGGCGCTATGCAAACAAATCCGGCCCTGAATATAGGTCCTGCAAACCTGCCGATATTGCTCTGCATGTCCTGCTATGGTGGGGTTGGGTTTTGTTGACAAAACTCGAACCTAACCAGGACCCAACCTAACCGCAATCATGGGGTAACATAGCAACCAGGCCAGTGAAATTAAGTATCATATTCGCCACCTATTGCTCGGACAAGCACTGCATCTGTCAAAGGCTTCTGCCATTTTTCTGATGAACATGCCAGTGAGCTGCGAGTTTGAAGCAGGATGCTGAGGAAGCATTCGAATCCATAGATTCGAAATGTGAAGGGCTATGGTACTTGGCAGGATATACCTGTGGACCATTTTTTTGTGAGAGACATTTGACAGTTCACTGGCGGTAGTTTCAGTGAAAAAGTCGCATCATGACCCGATTTCATCCGGCTGGATCGAGTCCATTACTTAAGCCTAAAGGTTGACTTTTTTCCCCAACTCCAGAGTTGCTTGCAGCAGTGACTGATTTTGAGCAGTGCTTTCAGTCGTTTTCGAACCACGCAGACGATGGCAAAAAACCAAGTGTAACTCATTTCCTGGTACAGCGTAAACACACCCAACATTTCACCAAAAGCCATTGAAAAATTTGTGCGCACACGAACACTGATCCGAATTCGGGAAATAAACGCAGCGAGAAAAGCTGCGACACCAATTCATGTTTGATAAATCACTTTTATTTTAGCTCCCGGTGACGTCACGATGCCTGCCATCTCTCGGATTTTTGCCGTACTTCCAGCGAATGCAATAACCTTATATTCGATCTCCCTTGACTGGGACTATCTCCGGCATCATTTTTTGGCCTTAAAACACAAATTCAGCGCCGAAAATGAAGCCTAAATTTCAAAATTTCTTCAGCTTCTGGGGGGCTCTGCCCCCAGACCCCCGCCAGAGGCTCCGCCCCTTGGAACCCCGCTGGGGTGCCACCCCAGACGTCAATTACTGGGGGGCTCAGCCCCCCAGACCCTCCCTCTCCACGAAATGGCTTACCCCCCTCCCTAAGACCTGTGCCTTTGGGCATGCCTGAATGATGTCAACATGCAACGCAAGTGAAAGGCGCAGATAATTTTCATGTAAATGTGTGAAATTGCATACCGTCCTGATGAAATTGGACTCTGCACCCCGCAGTTGCTTGCTATTTGGAACAAAAATTCCCAATTTGAAGAGTTTATGACAGATCATGTCAGCAAAAATGTCAACCACATGATGTGGTGTGACCCAGACAGGCACACCACATTCCAACATCAAAAATCTTCGAACAAAGGCAAGAAGGAGTTCATTCAAGGTCGTCACGTCAAGTGCCATTTTAAAGTCAGTGGCAACATACGACAACAAACACCATGACATTTGTGCACCTAGTCTGTTTTACCCTGCATTGAGCAGTCCTGTCGAAGTTAGATCACCCTGTAGAAGGCCAGACATGCTCAAAGAATATTGGCAGCCTGGTGCCTGTAGACAAAATCCTAAGGTGTTCTAGGAGGCAAGCTGACTGCTTTCACACTAAAAAGACACAAAAAAGCAAACACATGGACCACGGAGGACACACTAGTGATAACAGACAGTGAGTTCAGTAGTGATGCAGTGAATGCCACACAAAAATAAAGTCCAACGAGGAAGCCAATCAATCAAAAACGATCATGCCTAGCAAACATTTTGTAAGGTGGAGAGGACAACTTAATGTTATCAGGAAGCACTAAGCAGCTGCACTGAAGCCATATATCGGGGACCTTATTCTGTTGGTGATCTTAACTTCTCAAGAGCAGGAATATTCTTATGAGCAGGGCTATCTTAAGGGGGGACCAAGATGTTTTGTAAAAAAATGAAAAATTGTCAAATTTTAATGTGTTGACCAGATGTGCTGAAATCTCTAAATCCTTACTGTGAAAACCAACTGCAAATATCTTATAGAAGAAAAAATGGCATACGAAAGACCGGTGGCATGTTTTTAACGCTCACGACGAGATCAGCAGAAAAACCAAAAATGTAAAGAAGGTATGGAGCAAGTGCCTCTTCCAAATTCAACGTGCAAAGACCAGAGGAAGACACTGCATAAAAAATGATGGCAACTCTCAATTCCATAAAAAAAAAACAAGTCAAAGTATCAACGAGGCACGTGGAAATAGCTTTTTCCAAAAAATGCAATATGTCTCTATTTTGGGGAAATTTAAGTGTAAAGGTGTCCATTTAAATTTGCCTTGTTCTCTCACCTCCAATTGAGGATGCAATCAAAGCAGAGCAACACAACAATGCAAGTTAACACAAGAATTTGTTGTAAAGCAAAGCAAATATGCAAAGCAAAGCAAATAAGCAAAGCGAAGCAAAGCAAATAAGCCAGAAACAACAGCGATTCTTGCCAAGCAGGTACGTGATGTACTGTTCAAATAAACAAAGGTAGGAAACACTGACTCACATGTGACGGGATGTCGCCAGTGGTTGGAAAGTAAATGGTGTTCCTGCAACACTTGCTAACAATATCCTCCCTCAGTATGACAATCTCTTGAGTACAATACTGCAAACGACATGGATTAGAAGTGAACACAGCTGAAGGAATGGCCTGTTCAAGATCACTGGTGATAAAGGAAGACAATCTGGGCCTGATATTGATAAAAAAAAAGAGAGTGCAAATTGATAAAAACACAGCAGACCGATTAAAAAAAAAAGTATCAACTTAAAAATGAGTGCTAACAAGGATAATAATATGCCAGCAGATTAGAAAAGTTTGGGAAGCAACCAAGAAGAGTCAACAGACCCCTCCTGGCAGCCAGAGGAGGTCAGAGTGACCCTGCCCAGCTACTCGTAAAGGCCAGATCACAACAACAAAGTGCATGGGTGGGGCAGTACTCGTGAGTTCTACTACCATAGACCATTCAATCAGAGCACACTTTTAGGATCAGGGAAAGCAATGCAAAAGCAAAACTCTGCTATCATTCTTATCTTTGTTCTTTCCTTTTGTCGCCAAGCACTCAAGCAGCCGAGTTGCTGGCCTGCCCACTGACTTGCGAATGTCTGGGAAACGTCAATGGGAGGCAGTGTGAGAGAACAGTGTAGGATAAAGTAAAAAAAAAAGCGTCACAGAGACAGACAGATAGAGCCAATATCTAACTCGCAGGAAGAAAAGAGAGAAGACTAGGTGGGCCTACTTGCTTTGGCAAAATATTCGGCAATCCAGGATCATCTGGTCCAGGAACAAACACAAACTTGGATTCCTTGATCAATTTTGGAAACTTCAGTAACAGCTTTGCCAACTTGGCAAACTGTTGCTTCAGTAATTTAGCATGACCACATTGGCCGTGCTCATTTGATCCCATCAGGAAATTACCCAACAAAATGAAACAGGTTGGCACAACATTGACATTTGAATAGCCACTGAAAAGAAGTTCTAAATTCTCCAAAACCTGAAATAAATAAATGAGTAAAACATGAAAATAAGAACAACTCGGGGCAGTCAATAAGTAGCATCCGTTTGTTTTCTGTGGGTGATCATTGATCATTGATCACTAATAATGATTAGGTATGTTTAATTAAATCTTACTCAGGTTTTGTACTTTGATCTTTTAGCTTGGTGTATGCGAAATTTCAAGTGTGTGTGTGTGTGTCCAACGGTTTTATTATAGCTCAGGTGTTTGTTGCACCTGTTTGATCAACTGGCTGCAAACCATGGAATTTTCTCATGAAGAACAAAGGGCAGTGATTAAATTCTTGTTTGCACGTGGGGAAAAGGCGGCTGATATTCGCCGACAACTGAAAGAAGTTTGTGGAGACAGAACCCTCTCCGACGGTGTGGTTCGGCAATGGGTGAGGTTCTTCAATGAAGGAAGCACAACAACGAAGTGCTGTGGGAGGCTGAGACAAAACAACAATCGAAGCAATGGAAGCAGCCGGATTCTCCATCACCCAGGAAAGTACGTGTGGAGCCGTCACACGATAACATTCTTTACGCCATTTTCTGGGACAGGCATGGTTTGATTTTGACACATCCTGTCCCCAAATGTCACACAATCACCGGCTGACACTGCTGCGCTCTCCTTCAAAATCATCTCCTACCTGTCATTGCCAAACATCGCCCGAACCATGACAGAACGAAATTCATCCTGCACAACATTGGGACAATGCGCCACAACATTCAGCCTGTGCCGCCACAACATTCAGCCATTCAGTTTTTGGAGGAGAACGGGATCGAAATTCTTAGACATCCTCCGTATTCCCCTGATTTCGTCCCGATTGACTTCTGGCTTTTCCCGAATTTGAAAAATGCGCTCCGGGGACAACGATATCCTTCGAGATCACCCTAGGAGCAGCTATTTACCAGTTTCCATAGTTTTGCAGTCAGCTGATCAAACAGGGGCAACAAACTGCTGAGCTATAATACAACCTTTGCACACACACTTGAAATTTCACATACACCTAAGCTAATATATCAAACTACAAAAAACCTGAGTAAGGTTTAAACATTATCAGGAATGATTCACTCACAGTAAACAAACGGATGTCACTTATTGACTGCCCAACGTACAACAGAATTATAGTGGGTCGTGTTCAATCAAAAATTTCTTTGTTTTTTCTCAATGTGCGACTGCATTGGCTTAGCACTAGCTCCACAAGAGGAGTGTCTTTGTTTTTAACTGTTCAAAAGCACTCATTTGACACTTGATAGGTACTCTTCTGTGTTGAATTGCAGTCTGGCAACACAAAGCTGCCTGAACCAATTACCTAGTTATGTGGAATGGAATTGCATTATCAGGCAACTCCTCAGCACAATAGCAAAGCAACAGAGTAAACCACAACTGCAACCAGACATACGAGTAGGTACCTAGGTACTCGTGAAAGTCTGCCATTGACCTTTTTCATGCCTTTCTGTCGCATCACATCAAGTTGGTAAAGGTATATTGAGTGGACACTGCATGGCTGGCATTTTCCGAGCCCTAAATAAACCCCAATGGCGATCCCATAGTGGGGGGGGTCAGGGGGCTCGGGCCCCCTCGTAAATCTCAAAATATCCTGTCATTTTTCAAAAAAGCATCAATTCATGCATGCGACCACAATCTTTCATGATCCTAAATTGCCTTTTGCTTGCGGTGGACGACCATGCCTGAAATCTCAAAATGCCTGTTATTATCATTTAACATCTTTTCTAAAAGGCCTGTACCTAATGCCTTCAATCGAAAAGAGGTAACTACACTCAGTCAGCAGATGGAGGGACAACCAGAATATGCAGGAAGAGGAAGTCAGGCTTAGGGTTGATAAGGCAAATCCAGACTAATTGTGCTGGGGATGACTCATATATGCTCTCGATTTGATATGAGCACGAACTACACACAAATACACATGCATCCACACCCACTCATACACAATCACCCATGCATGCACTCACGACTGCAGACACACAATGCAACACGCAACTAGAACAAAACAAAAAAAAATCAAGATTCTAAAGAATTTAAGAAAAGTTTGCATTTAGCGCCATTCCATGTGACACCAGAACCAAAAAACTGATTATAACATTGTGATCAAATCAAATAACTTAATTTGCAAGGAAAAGGACGAGAGTCCAGGCTCAAATCAACACAAAGCAACGATGGTGATATGCCAACAGAACAAGAGCACAAAAAGTCAAGTTACTTCATCAGCCAAGATCTGACATTTCGCTTGAAGGTGCCCACACTTATGTCACTATCTGTCCCAAAAACCTCAGAACCCAGGGCATTCCAATCATTCACGGTCCGGACAACAAAAGAATACTTCCCCACATTTTTGTGAAAGCAGCAAAATAGAGCTTAGAATCATGGTCTAGTCTACCAAAATGGCTAGGTGGCAATAAAAACTCCTTTAGGCTTTGTTTCCACAGGCGTTTTTAAATCGCGGCGGGGGGCGCCGCGACCAGCGATTTGCACTTTTTTATTCCGGCGACTTCGGCGCGACTCGAGGGTGCTCTCTGATTGATTATGCTGTTCATACACGCAAATTGCTGCTGAAGTTGGTCGCAGTGAATCGGTGGCACCAGGCGCATTTTTTTTTTTATGAATGGCTTCAGCACCAAGCTCTCATCTTAAGCAGTCTGCTGCTGCAGGTGGACCTTTGATGTTTGGCAGCCAATGGTGGTGAATCAAAGCCACAATCTTTTCGGTGCCTACAAAAGTTTTCTCTTTGCGAGACAAATATTCCAAACCACCTGTTTAAAACGAAAAACAAATGATCCAAAAATTTGTGTTGGTAAAACACCGAAGTCATTGCAAAATGTAATCTTCAACAAGAGGAAAACACAACAGCAACAGCTCGCACGGAACAGTTCCGCACACCATGCAAAACAAACTCCGTGCACCAAGTGCACGCGTGTGTGGACAACAAAAATCCAGAGCTGTTCGCCGCCTGTGGAAATAGCAACCGGCGATTCCCATTCACTTCAATGCAATGCCATCCACTCTCGACGATAATTCGAATCACTGGTCGCAGCGAGTCGCCGAAGGGAAGCGGCGACTCACGACGACAGAAAAATCGCCACGCTGGAAAAACGCCTGTGGAAACACACTCATTTGAAATGCATTGATTTGGACACGCATTGGCGAGTGGCGGCGATCCGCCGCGATTTAAAAACGCCTGTGGAAACGCGGCCTTATGGAGGACCAGCCGCCTACATTATTCAGCCCTAAAAATAAACCAGCCAACCCAGCAACCTTCCTACGAGAAGCCAAGGAGTTCCACCCCAGTTCTTGCATCATATCGGACACACTATCCAGTGGGGAGTATCTTCCTGCAACAAAATGGGCCGCCCTCCTCTGGACCCTCTCTACATCATGATGTAAGAACTGATCATGGTGTAGAGAGGGTCCAGAGGAGGGCTGAAAAACTCCCATTTGTGCACACTTGCTGAAAACGTGAGTCCAGAAAATCTGATAACCATCCAATGACAGGAGAAATAGCAAATTTAAACCACTGAGTTTTTCAAGCAATGCAGCATGGGGGACTTGATCGAAAGCCTTTTCAAAGTCGAGGAGAACTGCATCCAGCTGCCCTGATCGGTCCAACACTGTTGAAGCTTTTTGGGAAAAATAAACCAACTGAGTCTCACAAGAGAAGTCTATGCGGAATCCATGTTGAGCTGGGCTCAAAACCCCATTTGCGACCAGAACATATTTGAGGTAGTCCAATTTTTGTGCTCCATAATTTTACAACAAGAACTGGTCAAACTAACTGGCCTATAGGAAGTCAGTAGTTTAGGATCCCCCTTTTTGGAACAGGACACACAAACATGCTTCCATCTAGACGGCAGACGACCTTCAGCAATAGATTTATCCATAACAACATAAAGAAATTGAGAAAAAGTTTCAGGAAACAAGTTTATGAAATTGAAGGAGAAACCATCGGTTGTAGAGCATCCAGACCTTGGCATCTTTATAATCCACTTAGCTATAGTGCTTGAGTCGAAACAGAGATTTGTTTCAGGTTTTCAGGTGGTTGAAAATTGGCCCTGGGAATCCTTTACATTTGCCACGGGGGAAAAGAATGTTCCAAAATGATCATTCAGTGGATTTGCCTTTTCTGCATCTTGTGTACCTAACAATAGTCCATGCCTCGCCCAAAAGTCCAGGAACTGAATTTTTCCCTTTTCCCCTTTTTTTCAGAAACCAACCTCCAGAGTTTTTTGTAGTTATTTTTAATGCCTTCTCTGCATAGACTGTTTATAAAATCATATTGAGCAGCATCTTTAGCCTCATTCAACCTCTGCAGGGCTTCCAGATAGATGTTTTTATCAACAGGAGATCTTTTTCTGCACTTTTTACGCTTACACCTGCATTCCAAATTACGATTGTTTCTATTGAACCAAAGAGGACAAGAACTTTCCATCTTTAACACCATGGGATGTGATGGGCATGTCCCAGCCTGCGAAGGAGTAGAGAAAAAGAAAATTGGGCAATTGGCAAATGATCACAACCAGAATGCTGACGAAACAGTAACAGCAACGCTTAGATGAGAACGACAAAAGGCTGGTCTCCATAATGCGCAATATGGTTGAAAGCCTACACATGTATCAAAATCATGGTCATGTATCCGACATGTATTGTGACATGTCAGAAAAATAATTTTTTTATTTTATTTTTTTGGATGTAGGTACTAGGTACCCACTACCCAGGAAGATGGGGAGGTTGGTATTCTGACCTTTGGTGAATCCAACCACAAATCAGAAAGAATAACAAACATTGCATCCTCATTGGATTGTTCAATTGAAAGAAGATGTTGTGAAGATTTCAAAGACACTGCTGAGGAGCCACCAAAGAAGTTAGCATTTCCAAAGTACTGCCTGAAAGAAAGAGAAAGAAAAGGTGAAGTTACGGTAGAACAGCAGTCATCAAAAGAAAAGAATCTCATTCAACTGGTTCTCTGGCTAATTTTAATTTAATTTAATTCAATTCATATAATTTGCTAGGATACAGTCCAGCACTTAACAAGCAGCTGAGCTTTGTCATACCTAGTGAAATAACAATATAACAAACCAACATTCAAGATAAACAATTTAGAAAATTGTACAAACTGTAGATACAAGGAAGAAGCAACAATGAGGCATGATCAACACCACCTTGGCTGTTACTCAGGGACCATATTCAGCACATTCCACTTGAACCCATTTAGGCCCAAATCATCCCCAATTTGCATACAAAAGTTCTCCAACCAAGTCCAAGAAGTTG
Organism: Sinentomon sp. SZTP_YWyxl; assembly: GCA_030068105.1. NCBI lineage: Eukaryota > Metazoa > Arthropoda > Protura > Sinentomata > Sinentomidae > Sinentomon > Sinentomon sp. SZTP_YWyxl. Next base: position 10,514 of record JASGXE010016568.1, read on the forward strand.
CAAAAGTAGAGCTGAGCATCAATTTGAAGCAGAGTACCAATAATTCATTAATTTACTACCAATTAATTTTTTGACTGATGACACACACAGAATATGCTTCACTTACCCAAAAGAGCAAGATTTTTAGATTTTTACAGAGAGCATGGTTTTCTTTGGAGCTTTGAGAGGGGATGCCTAATGACTCCCAACCCCAGAGTACAGTACCAAGTTAATGATGGTTGGTGGTCATTCAATTCCTAACCTGATGCGAATTCATCCCTCAATTTGTTGTGCTGCACTAGGTACCTACTCATGTTTCGGAGGTTTGGTGCTCTCAGTCTCCTATTTTTAACATTGGAAACATCTTGTCGGAATCACTTTCCATGACGTAAATGCCGAAAAATGTGAAACCACTGATCACACATTATTTTAAGCAGCTATGGAATGCTAATTCTTGAGCGTTTCAGTCGAATAGGCCTGGGCATTCATTCTAGCTAAAGGAGTGGAGATTTCTGAGTGTGTGATCAGCAAAGGATATACCTACACGAACAAGAACTTTTAAAACACATCACACCACCCATGGATGTAGGTACTTAAATTGGTTAAATACAATAACTTTCTGCTGACCATGGATACAATCAGAGAGCAAACTCAGATTCGTCAACATCAGCTCCTAACACCTGAAAAATCGAGTTCAACAAGGCAGAATGAATTTCCTAACTGTTGCGCTTGAAGGAAATTTTTCTTGTAAGACAAACCACATTCTGACCTGGGAAGGCAGCCATGAGCCATAACCCCATTGGGCCTCTTGACTATGGCATGGCATGGCCTTGCTTTGAAAATGTGTACCAGTCACCAACCAGAATGAATCATGTGTGGGTTTGGCTACTTCTATCATGTTTTGTTTGTGGGCTGGTTTTAACCAAATTTGTTACTCCCTGGTGACATAAAAGGCAAGTCACAACTGCTTAAATCCTTGTTGATCAATGTTTTTGAAGAAAACCAGGTTTGAAAACTGCAACAAACCTGTTTACCTTCGACAAACTGAGGATCTTTCCAGAACTCAGAAGCTGTGACTTGCCTTCTATGACATGCCTACCTCGCCTTTCATTCAAGCATATAGGGTACATATTTGGCTATGCTTTTTAAATCGCCAAAGGGGATTTATTTTAGTCCCTGCATTAATTTTTTCACGATTTTCTGCGACAGTACCAATAATATTGCCAGCCATATACCACCACAAACAAGATTGGGTGGAAACGTGACTTGAAATATGGTGGGGCTCATTCTGAACAGCCTCCATTTTACAAACTGAGCCCGGGGTGGGTGCATCACAAGAGAAATTAGTCACTCCTGCTCGACCATCCGGGAAACGCAGAGGCAGGGTTCATGCCGGGAGACAAAAAAAAAATATAGGATTTTCAACCCAAAAAATAGGATTTTCAACCTCAGAAAAATAGGATTTCCAACCCCAAAAAATAGGATTTTCAACCCAAAAAACTAGGTTTTCAACCCAAAAAGGGGGAAAAGGATCTTATCTTTCTGTTTCATGCACAAATCTTTGCATGAATAACCACTGGTGGGCAGAGGAAGGGACTTATTGGAAACACAATTCTTGTTTTCCTTTTGCAAAATAATTTTTTGAAAAATAATTTTTGTTTTCTTTTCAAATCGAATCCAAAAACCACAAAACAACATTATGAAACATTGTGAAACAATTATGAATTATGAAAAAACATCAATTGAATTCAAAAAAATAGGATTTCCATAGGCAACATGGAAAAAATAGGAAAAAAAACTTTTGTTCAAAAATAGAGGAAAAATAGGAAAAAATAGGACCGCATGAAGCCTGCAGATGGGCTAACACGTTCTGAGCAGAGCTAAGAGTTATCCATCAATGTTTTATAACCTTGTTATCTGTGCACGTTCAATTGGTGGAAATCCAATGGCAGAAACAGAAAATATCTTATCCTCAAAGGATCCTTCGGCCAAGACAATGCAATTATCAGTGAATAAGCCGACATGAAATTTGTGTGTCAATGAAAGAGTTCGAAAAGAAAGTCAAGGAGAACATTCAGATGAACAAAAACTGAAGGGAATATGATACCAAATGAGATTGCCTAAGCTGAAAATCATTTTCTCCCTGGATTTCTTTCTGTTGGGTATTTCTCAGGTTACAGTGGGTTTTAATAACAAAAGATAAGTGAAAAAGTTGAAAGCAATTTTGTCATTACCTAAGCCTAAGCTGGACTAGGGAGGTATTGATATCCCTGGGTTGCAGTAGCCATTCAAAAAGAGCTGAACATGATCAATATCCTAGTGACAGGCCTGCCCTTTTCTCTCATACCTAATCGGAGACAAATTTTCTTTCATTACCAGATCAGATTATGTGCTTTACCTATACCTATTGGTTTGGCTATATATTCTCACTAGTAAAGCCCGTCATCCTTTCGGCTGACCAATGCAAAGCAAAGCATGAAGCGCAGGATGCTCCGACAGTCGATGCCCGCATCAGTCTGTTTTCCGCCGCGTGGCGCAAAAACAAAGCATAAAGTTCAGCATGCTCGATATTGTGAAGTTCTCGGCCAGAGGAAGTTGTGCAGCCCTGCGCTTCGAACTTCTGTTGCGACGTATGTCTGTTTACATGAGAACTCCTGATTTTCAAAAATTTTTGGAGGATCCGAGATAAATCAAAACGTTCAATTTTTGGGTGCTCCGTTTCCTGAACCCCTTGCGGGGGCACTCCCCCTGGACCCTCGCTGGGTAGCTCTCGCACCTCTCCACTCAAAACTCCAGTTGACCCTCCCCCCTTGGCGAAAGGTTGGATCCGCTAATGTTTTCTTTCACAAAATTTATGAAAGATTTGAAATGTTACGTGTATGATGCCGTTTCGAGAACTCGAATTGATAAAACCTTTTCAGACTCAAGCTCCAGCTAAGGGGAACTACGACCCCCTAAACCTATACCAGGGGGTTTGACCAGCAACCTCGCTATGGGGATGCCGACTCAATCCGTGGAAGCGAATTTCTAAATTCAAAAAAAAAAAATAACCAGAATTTCGATCAATCAGGTGCATCGCAAATAAAAACAATGATCTAAGACATCTGAAGCTAATCTAACCTGACCTAACCTAACCTAATCTTATCTTCCCTCTGCCAGGTCAACTTGTGTGTGTGGTGTCACACTATCGGGATGGTTTGAAAAAAGTCTTCAGTAATTTAAAAAAAAAAAGAAGATTTTTTAAAAAAATGACTTACACAGGATTCGAACCAAACCACGCCTGTGACCTCCGCATTCGAAAATTGCGTCGTTAAAACTGCGGTCGAATGTGATTGGTCGAAATTCTGGCAATTTTTTTTTGGAGTTTATAAATAAGTAACTAATCCGGACATTGGAGGCCACGGCGGCCATCAGTGCACAAAATCCCAAGTTGGGTCCAAATCCCCTGGGAGAAATTCGACAAAATGGTGTATGGGGTGATAAAGAAGAGGGAAAAGAGCACCGTGCGTGAAAGAAAATTTCTGAGAAAAAATACGGAACTTAAAGCGTTTCGGCGAAAGAGTGGGAAACAACTCGACAGGTAAAAAAACAATTACAGACCAACTTGACGAACAGGGCGCACAGCTCACGCAGGAAAAAGATTACGAATGAATAAAATTAAACTTGGCGAACCGGAGAGGCCTCGTTAAGTCAGTGGCAGATTTCGCATCTCCCGTCGAAACCAACGGGGGGGACTTCACACAAATTAAACTTACGATTTTTGAGGTTTTTAATGGTGCTGAAGAGGGTGCAAAACATGAATTTTTTGAACGTCACAAAAAATTAATAAAGTTGGGAATATTTTTCAACAAAAATCTTTCCAATGCATTTCCCAAAATGACCACAATTTCATGCGTTTGCTTCACAGAAGCCTGTTCATGTGCCATCAAATTTTGCCATCAAAATTTTAGAACTCTCTCTCCCTTGACTTTCTGGAGAGATGGTGAGTTTGCGCTCGGGAAATGAATGAGTCACATTCACCGGTTGCTGCGAAAGAACAAATGGTGGGTCAGATGGCCACGGATTTCGATGATTTTGGTGTCAAAAGATGGGAAGAAATTGGTGCACAACTTTGCAGCAGGTCGAATCCATGTTGCAATGTAAAAGTTTGTGCTTCAGTCCAATTTGCAAACTTAAGGGCGGAATTTTTGAAAGCCTCGGAAACGGGCTTTGAAAATCGTAAACGTTTTCGAAATTACACAAAGGAAAAATGTTGAAATTTCTTCATGAAATGCATGGTAATCAGCAATCTCTTCCGAGAGATCTCAGGCTCTCTTCCGGCACCAAAATTATCCGTATCCGTCCAGAACTTTTCAAATGCGAACATTTTTTTACCAAACGCGACGTTCCCGAAGAGTCGGATTTTGCCGCATTTTGCAGGTGGCACTTTGGATGATGCAGACTGGAGAGTTCTCTCCTGTGCTTCCACGCTGCTGACAGAAGAGAATTCCGGCGGCCGTATTCCCCATTGCAACTCACTCTTAGGTTCGACTCATTGGCAATACGCTTATAACAGGTTAAAGCGTTTAAAGCGTTTAAAGTGTTTAGTCATTAGTCAATTCAATGGATAAAGCGTTCTTGGGAAAATTTAATTTCCATGCAAAAAGCTTATTTGTTTTCCATTGTTGCAAAATATGCATTCTTCTGTTGGCGGCTGCGAATCTCTCCTCTCTTTGTCCTAAAATCTCCCCCCTGCCTCCACATGCTATTTAAATGGGATGTCCGTCTTTATTACACCCACCTGACAGGAGAGAATTATTTAGTGCGGATTAATCACCAACACCAGATAAGAATAAAAAATGACAATCGGATGCGCATCACTTCAAAATGATGACAATCCAAAATCAACATTTCGTCAATAAACATTTTCACCTTGTTCACTGGAAATGGGAATATCATACTAAGTATGTAGGCCTATGTGCTGAAAGAAAAGATACAGCCTAATGCCTGGTACACGTGCAGACAAGCAAAGATATAGTTTTCTAAACAAAGTTTTCTGAAACATTTATTATCAGATATCTACACACATTATACAAACTTTGCTTGGCAAACTTTAAGTTTTGCCACTTTTCATTTCACACATGACACAGATAGGTGCCTACCTGGTTCGAAAAAGCAAGTCGTGTCAGCCACTTGAAATTTGGTTTGAATTGAAAATGGGGGGTGCCTATTTTTAAAATATTTCGAAGAACTTCTCCAGGCTAACCATAAAAAACAGAAGTTACAAACTTTTCATCCTGCACCTTTCCCGACTGAGATTGCAGATCAAAGGCAAGGCAAGGGTGGGGAGGGGGAATAGGATTGGACTGGGTTGTGGTCACAGCTCTGTTGGATCAGAGGAGAATGCACCTCACAGTGGGTTGATTGAATTGTTCTTATATGACTGCAGTTGCAAAGGGGAGTTTTGTAAATCTGAATTGGTTGTTGGTATTGGTTGGTTATTGTGATGGCTGCTTGGTGATCAGGTGATGCTGAAGCAAATCCAGCAATAATTCCATTATGGAATTATTTAAAAATTCCATTTCACTAGTTGATTTTGTGATCTATGTTGGAAGACATTGATAGGGATAGCCAGAACATTGAGACAGAATGACTATTTCCAAGCAAACAACAACTTAACCAAACTAGACTAGTAAATGAAGGTCCAATTCCGACAATTTTTTGTTTGAAAGGTCCTTTTAAAGTGAAAACGAGATAGGTAAGCATACAGAGAGTTCAGAAAATGCATGCTGTAAAGATCTTGGTGTTTGGCAGGCTGTTGAGCTGAAAAGGTAGTGAGTGTTTTCCCATGCGTGACTTCCTTCAGTTTAAAAAAAAATCATTTTTCTGCACACTCCGAATATAAACACGTACCAATCCCATGCCTATCTTTCGCAGTTCGGTTTTCCTTGTGATCTTCTGCTTTCCAAGCAAAGTCAACTCAGAGATATCCTGGGGTTTGTTAATCTCAGGTTTGCGTAAATTGCGTTATTTTTCACTTGCTTGTCTCGTTTGGTTCGTTGAGTAAAGATAACCATTTTAAAGCACAGAAATTCTCTGTAAAATGCGACTGGTGCATTATTCCAAAGCCTTGATTTTAAAATTGTCGGCCGGCACCTACACATTTAAAAATGAATCAATTTAAGAAGACATGATGAATCCTTGCAGGCATTGGCATGACAACCACTTTGTTTCATCTAACTTTGAAAGCCAACAGTGAAAACCTTGTTGGATAAGATATGTAAGTGCTGTGCTGTGTTGAGTGTGTGAGAATGTTTGTATGTTTTGCTGAATTGTTGTTTGTTGATTTGTCAGCAGAGTTTTGATTCATGGTTGGCAGATTAGGTAGGTACATTTTAAATAGTGTTCGTAAATTCCCGGGAATTTATTTTCGAGGGAATATTCCTTTTTCGGGAATTTTGGGAACAAACGAAAATTCCCGGGAATTTTGGGAATATTCCCTCATTGGGAATTTTGGGAATATTCCCTGGAATTTTGGGAATATTCCCGGGAATTTTGGGAATATTCCCGGGAATTTTGGGAATATTCCCGGGAATTTTGGGAATATTCCCGGGAATTTTGGGAATATTCCCGGGAATTTTGGGAATATTTCCCGGTATTTTGGGAATATTCCCGGGAATTTTTGGATCATTCCCAGGAATTTTGGGAATATTCCTGGGAAAATTCAAATTTTGAAAATTTAATATCACTGGGAATTTTTCGAATATTCCCATGTAGATACTTTATGATTTTCCTGTGGGAACTCCAATTTTTTCAAACTCAAGTTGGCCGAGTTCGTGGTTGTTGACCAAGATTATCACATTTTGCCAGTTTCCATATGAGTCATTTCACCATCATCGCCAGACCAGATACAGGCTGGCGTGAAAATGCAAAATGCACGAAAGCAGCAAAATGTTGACATGGTTAAAGTCAGCCGGGCTGTGAATTCTGTGGTATATCATTTTCTAGGGTAATCAATTATGATGCGAAAGGGCGAATCTATGGCAGCATATTTTCAGAGTAAATTTTGGGGGATTTTTAAACCCGGTTATTCCGGTTTCAAAGTCATTCGGTTTGCGAATGACTTTTTTAAATTCCAATTTTCCTTTCTTTCGAACTAATTTTCTATTCGAAATATCATACTTCACATTTAGGTAGGTACCTACTTAGCAGAGTTCGTTCAACAGTGAGCAGTTTTGCTCTTTTGAAATCACCGGTGGGGCTGCTCCCGACTCAGAGACTTGTTGGTAAAAATTTATAAACATTTGCTCCTTCTTGACGAGCATGATGCCATGATCAAGAGTTCGCGACTGCGGGCTCGTGTCTGGTTTTGGTAGCTTTTACTGACGAGATCTTGTGTTGAAATTGCCTGCCGACTGCTCGCGTTGGAACTGCGTGGGCGGACTGGGTCTAACCTGCACACCAAAAAATACAAAGGGGAAGTTGTAGGTACCAACATGCTTTGGGCCAACAAAAAGAATTTGTTCCAATTTTTCATTTTTTTTAAAGTAACAAAGATTATGTTTTAATTTTAAAATATCAGCTGGCAACCTACATGTACCTAGAATGTAGAATTTGTGCTGCAAAGATGTGTGGATATTGCATAATGTTCAACAGTCGTAAAGAAGTAGATGGAAGTTGGTTTTTTCTCTTGGGGTAATCTAGGGTAAGATTTCACCAGATATATGGCAAAAACATAGCTACACATTCACAGCCTTGGGTTGAACGTAGACAAGCAAAAGGAGCAAAACGGCTCAATGGGGAGAGCAAGCCCACAACAATTAAATTTTAGGAGAGCAGCCATCCTCACCCCTTCACCCCTTTTATGCCCAACGCTGGCTGCTCTGGAGACAAAAAGTCAAAGGACTCGCGATTACATAATTTTTAATATGAAATATTCAAATGCAAGAATTTTGCTGGAAATTTTCATTGAAAATTCCCAGGAATTTTGGGAATATTCCCGGGAATATTCCCTCGGGAACTTTCCCAGAGGGGCGGGAATCAGGGATGGGTAGACGTACGGAACTTAGACGTAATTTACGTCGGGGTTGTCTACGTCGAGTTTTCGACGCGTAGAAAACTCAATTCGACGTACACAATTACGGCAAACAACTCCAAGGTAGGGTGGTGACGTACACAACTCTTCTAGCTGTATTTTTCGATGAAAATATTAATTTTTAGATTTGTAATTTGTCTTAACTTCGTACTTCATTTAAATCTTACAATTTGCAAACTATTGAGTTTGTAACAACTTTTTTTTTAGTTTGTAACAAACTGTAAAAAGCTTGAAAAATCTCTTTAATCTGAAGCCGAAAGTTTTCTGCATAGGTACCTACCTACCTAATATTTTAAAAATGCAAATTAAACGGAAAATGTTTAAGCAAAGCATTGATTTAAAGCAAGGCCAGGAATTATTGGAAAAATGCCAAAATCACAAAAATCGATTGCGCTCCAATGATCAGCATTCATTTTGTGGGGGCCCACACAAAATTCCAAAATCGACAATTCTTTACCGATTTGAGCATTTTGAGTGCACATTTGAGGGGGGTCACTACACAGTGTTCTTGCAAAATTTCAGCCCCCTGAGTCATCTGGTTCTCATATGGCAGCCTTTTTGTAAAAAAGCTTACCGAAACTTTGTAGGTAGCGGTACCCAGATTATTGAGTGAACATTTTTTTCACTTTGACACTGAAAACAGGGTCAAAATTTGATGAAAATTCAAGTGACAGTCAGAAGTTCACAATTTTGACTCCAAGTAGGTAGGTGTTCTGGAAGTAAAAACATGATCGCAATAAATAAGCAGCAGGTTGTTTCGATAATTAGGGTCAAACATGGTTTCGGCAAAAGAAATCGAAAATTCCGACTCTGTCACTTGAAAGAGCACATTTTTCAATCTGAGTACCAAATTTCACCTTTCTAGCCCTACAAACAACTGAAATACGCTATTCGAAGTCTTTTTTGAACCGGAAATCAAAATGCGAGAAAAACGGGGTTTTAGAATGGTCAATTTTTGAGGGAAATGGTGAAAATGCAGTAGTCGAATAATATGGTCATGTGAAGTTATTTCTTAATGGATTTTACTCATTTTTGGACCAAAATGCTCAGAAAACATCACAGTGTCTGGAGGAACAGCATTTGAAAACATGAGAAATTTTCTTTTTTTCACCTTTTTCAAGGTGCCCCCCCTCAAGCAAAGCACAAGGGACCAAATGAGATTCTTTGCGATCACAATTCACAAATTTAGAGACAACAAATAACAATTGAGATTACATTGTGAGATTAATTGAGATACCATTGTGTGCTTCAAGCCTGTCTTTGCTTGCGATGGCACTTGTTGGAATCCATCCCATTCCACGTGAAACGGCCTGCCTCCTTTTGATCACCTACTAATCAGTAGCCTTCAGCCTTCTACATACAGTCTATTTTCTCGAACATGGCACAAATTGTAAATGACTGGCTAATACAGGGCCATCTAATTTCAACAGTGCTCCATGTGTACAACTTCACGCCTCACACGAGTATCATGATCTTTTGCTTCGATTGCTGCCATTGATTCCAAATGGTGCCTGAGTTAATAATGACCTCCTATGTTTGGAGACTTTGGTAACGAGAGTAAGTATATCTAAATGGCACTTAAACAGATGGTTCAAATTGCTAGGTGCATGTGGTACAGCATTATGATAGCAAAAATTGGAATTCAAAACAAAAATAAATAAAAAAGCATAGTTTTCTGCCATCCATAGTTTTCTAGTTTGTTACGCGAGTTTGTTACGCGCGTAGAAAATAGTTTTCTACGTTTGTTTTCTATGGCGTACACAATTCAGGAAATGCTTTTAGAGAGGATTACCATAATTATTGTGTACTCACAATGACACGTACGCTGCAGTTGTGTACGCCTTATTGGACACGTAGAAACCCCATGTAGAATACGTACCCATCCCTGGCGGGAATATTCCCGGGAATATTCCCTCACTCCGAACACTAATTTTAAATGATTATTTTCGTAACTTTTTTCGTTGGGTACCTGGGTGGTGCATCTTTCTTTTTAATGAAAACAGAACAACAAAAAACAGGATGCTAGTTTTTGTTTAGCACCCTAGTTTAGTTTTTGTACTGCAGGGGCTGTCTTTAATTTGATGAATGTTTTCCAATGTAGAACTCCCCATTTTTCAGGAAATTTTAAACTATTTTAGTGTAAAACTTTTTGTACAAGTAAATATTATTTTTTCTCGGTTTTAAGTGGCACCAGTCCATGTCCCAATGTGGAATTCCTTCCGGCAAATCGATGATCTTTGTGCTGCACATCGAACGACTGGTTGCGTACCCATTTATCCTGTGTCTGCTTAAAGTCATAACAGCGGAGAGATCATGACGGGGGTAACGCTAACTCCGAGCTGCGAGGTAAATTTTTTTCATTGGAGCAATGGAAATTTACCTGGGTTACTTCCTCCGTGTGATTCTCCCC
>JASGXE010016569.1:0-10727 GCA_030068105.1 Sinentomon sp. SZTP_YWyxl
GCAGTGACATAAAAAGTATTGCAGATGCCCATTTTTATGGTCACATTATCCATTCGTCGCAGTATTGTCCCATAAACCAACATTTTTGGAACCCATCATGGGTACATTTTTATTTCTGTGACTGTACACATGTGACCTGGCCAATTCAGGCGCCATCATCTGCTTTCCAAAAAGATTATCCAGGCGATGAACTCGTCTCGTGTATTGCGTAGCTTATTGTCATTTGGAATTTATGACCCCGAAATAGCAATGAACGCCAGTGCTAAAATTAAGGCCATCGATGTCTTTTGATTGAAGTCTATTCGTATTTTTCAGCAAGATTCACTGTTAGAGGGATTCGCTCATTGCGTCTGATTGAAATATTCGTATAGATTTTGGATTAGTGCCATCCTGCGAAAGACTGATGACCACACAGTCTTCATAACCGCCATATAGGTATAATGGTCAGTGTATAAGTGGCGGCGGAATTATGTACCCACACATATGTTTTTCCCATCTAACTGCTGCCGCCGAAACGTTTTTTTTTTTTCTATCTTTTTATTCTTATGCAGGCGGTAGAAATTAAAGCACCAGATCTCTTTTAAGCGTTCGAGAGGTGTCAGATTTTGACCTCGGTTACAAAAGCGGATCTTTAATTTCTAAAGCATAAAGTTTTTTCCAAAATTTTAACGGTGGCAATTTTTCACATGTATGAGTACATTAATTCTGCCGCCGCTATACAAAGGAAACCTACACCAATGTGTTCCGCTGCATGGTGTGCTCAGTGTTCGGGTGAACGCACGAAAAGACGAGTGTCATTCAAGTTGATCTCGCCCAGATCAGCTTCGGGCCACGATGTGTCGATTTTCTGCCGCCACTGCGTAGAAGTGGCGGAATTAATGTACTCATACACGTGTTTTTTTTTTTCAATTTAACTGTTGCCTTCGAAACTTTTTTTCTTTCTTTTTACTCTTATGCAGGCGGTAGAAATAAAAGCCACAGATTTCAACAGAGTTTCTGTGTCTGTCAGATTTTGACCTCGGCTATGAAAGAGGATTTTTAATTTCTGCAGCATTGAGTGTTTGCTTAATTCTGAACAGTCGCAATTTTTACATGTATGTATTAGTGCATTAATTCCGCCGCCGCTATACAATTCAGGCATCGCAATGCGATCATGAGTCAAGATACCTAAAGTATACCTACAGTGTGTCCTGTAAAGGTTTAGACAACATGTGCCTGGCGGCTTCCTTGGGTCATGTTGATCAAAAAAGGTAGCCACTGTTTTTTCCTGCGGGACTTGGTTTTCGAGATTTCGAGCTTTGTTTATTGTGAATACACTGCTAAAATATGTTGTAGTTTTACGTCTCTAATGCCCAGTTCTTCTAAAGCGGATCAGATTGGAAATGATCTCAGATCAGTTGATCGAAGATTAAATGATTTGATATCATTTCCAATCTGATCCGTTTTAGAAGAACTGGGCATTAGAGACGTAAAACAACAACATATTTTAGCAGTGTATTCACAATAAACAAAGCTCGAAATCTCGAAAACCAAGTCCCGCAGGAAAAAACAGTGGCTACCTTTTTTGATCAGCAGCATGACCCAAGGAAGCAACCAGGCACATTTTGTCTGGACCTTTACAGGATATCCTATATTCCATAGATCTATGCCAAGTTTTGAAAATTTCGCAGCTCAGCCACATATTGTTCATATTATCAAAATATTTTGCATTTCTAAATGCCGTTTTCCATTTATTCCGTTTAGGTGAATTGCAGATTTCTTCTTAATTTGCGACTGAACCCTTTTTTACAAACTTGCCACCGGTTACACGCTCGGCAATCGAAACATCGGTGCAGTGGGCCATCCTGTGTTTAGCTTCCCTAATCTAATGTGCGAGTTCTGACTGGTAATGTGTGATCGTTGCAATAGTGCTGTTCACAGTTCGCTGAAATACGCGCAGTGAACAATGTGGACTAGTGATGCAAAAAATCGTATTTTTCAACCAGTGTGAATCAACAGATCGGCAATACAACGACAGTTCGTGACATCAGCATACTGTTCCGACATTCAAGATTTCTCCAGTGGATAAGAACACGCAAAGGATACGTCTAGAACCGATTTCAGAGGGTAAGATACCCGTATGAGCAATAGACTTAAACTAGTAATGATATTTACAAATGTTGTCCTGAAAAAAAAACAAAAGCAAAAGCAGAAAAAAAAACAATACAATACAAAATACAATAGAATACAATATTCGCAACGACAATATCCAGTCTTCGTGATCGTTATGGAGAAGGAACGGGGTGCTGCATGGCCTGCTTCCATTAATACGCAGGGCGGTTTTAAAATTCTGTCGTCAGTGCCTCTTTCTTGAAGATACGAGCTTCACCATGGTGTTCCTTCTGCATAAGGTACTTGTGAAAACACATCTATTTCCTCTTGATTTAGCTGCGCAGGTGTTTTAGTTTTTGTCCTTGTTAACTGAGATTGTTTTCTCTCTTCCCGGGTCAAGATTGGCTGTGTGATATAAGCAAGGAAAAATAAAAAACAGCTCAGAATAACAATTCCGTTTAAACTTGATCAATTCTTAATCCAAATCCTAAATATCTCAGTTTATTTTCTATCAAAATATCATAAGATTCAAAATATCTCGAAATATCTCGAAATATCTCAAATTATCTCAAAATATCTCAAATTATCTCAAATTATCTCAAATTATCTCAAAATATCTCAAAATATCTCAAAATATCTCAAAATATCTCAAAATATCTCAAAATATCTCAAAATATCTCAAAATATCTCAAAATATCTCAAAATATCTCAAAATATCTCAAAATATCTCAAGATATCTCAAAAGTGATGGGAGACAGTGCGATCTTGAAGAACTATCGCCAGGTGGATGCGTCAACTTAAAGACGAAAGAAAGGCAGTTGCTGATGAATAAAACCCGTGTCGCCCAATGGAGGTCACGATTGAGCCAATGGTTGCGGCTGTGAGGAGGCTGGGAGATCAGATTTTTTGTTGACACCATTGTCCCAACAATTGTCAGGACATTGATATGATCAATCCCCAATTCCATTCCTACAGTTGAAGTTGCAATTCTCAGCTTCGAAACAGCTAATCTCCTCGCAACAGCAACCATTTGGAAGCTCATGACCTCGATTGGGCAACCGGGGTGCTCTTCATTGGCGACTGTCACTTTTCCCTCTTTAAATTTTAAATTGACGAATCCAGCTCGTGGCACTCCTAAAAGAACATGAACTTTCTCCCATCGCTGCGGATGAGTTATTGTGGGTTTGTATTATGAATTCCCCAATGTTAAAGCGAATGCAAATTTTCATCCCGAGTTCTTCGTTTTTTTTTACGTTGCAAATCGTTGAGCCAAACTTGATCTGGAAAAATGAAAGAATCTCAGTTGACAAGGACAAACACTAAAACACCTGAAGATAAATCAAGAGGAAATGGAAGTGTTTACATGAATGATGCAGAAGACGCACCGTGGTAAAGTTCAGATCTTCAAAAAGATGCACCGACAGAGCTTAAAACCGCCCTTCATCTAACTCCCAATGTCTTTACGTTCTAGACGGCCCTGCGGCAGCAGAATGCCGCCTCTAAATCTGAATCTAATGACCATCATTGTTGATTTAAAATTCACGGGTTGGGCGTAAACTTGGGTTGAAATTTTTAATCAGCACCTTCATGTGGACACGCGACCTTCGGCGACGTTTTCTGGCACTTATGGACGGATATCAAGCAGTGGGTTTACAACAAGCAGTAAACGGATATCAACCTTATGAGGTTAAGAACAAGTACGATTGATATTCAGCGAGTTTTGGGGGTTTGTTCAGGTTTTGGTTTGCTTAAAAAAGAAAAATATAAATGAAACACGTAAATACCGTCCCGGACGGTAGTTACAGCTAATGTCGTTGCGAATTGTAAAGTTTTACCGATGACTAAGCAGAATCCTCTGCAGCCAATTTCACGCTGATTATTGTTTGCTGCTTTCAAAATTCTGCAGAAATGGGACATTTGCAACTGTTCTCCAGACGTTGCGTTGCACTTCAGTTGCTTCTGCTGATCAACTGCCACGTCATACGTTGAGTCGTGTTTGTAAGAATACGAGTACATGAAACTTCTCCGAACGCCAAAATACTTGGCTCTCAAATTTAGTCGGAGATGCTGAAATCTTGCCTGACAATTTCTCTCTTTACCGTAACGATCGCAAGAATTCTCGCGGAGGGGGAGTACTAGTGGGTGTGCGCGAAGATATTCGTAGCAGTTCGGCTGATTCTGGAATCTCCCAGCTGAGCGCTCTTGAAATTGTGTGGTGTGACCTGCAACTTCCTGGAAATTTTCGCGTTTTTGTTGCTAGCGCTTATATTCCGCCAAATCTCAAGGTTGATGATGAAATTTTCAATGATTTCTACGATTCGGTTAAATATCATTGTGAAGGTAATCATCGTTTTCTAATCGGGGGAGATTTCAACTGCCCATCGTTTTTATCATTTCCCAACGGTCCATGCCGCAAAAATGCTAATGATTTGTTTGTTTTTAATATCATTAATTCGTTTGCTTTAAATCAACATGTTCTTGAACCAACTAGGATTTCAAAAAATTCGGCTAACCTGCTTGACTTAGCGCTAACCAATTTTGATTTTCCTTCTCTCAAAACCTCGGTTGTTCCAGGTATCTCAGATCATGAAGCCGTTCTTTTAACCTTTCCGTCAGACAAAAATGAGCGTACATCTCATGGTAAAAAATTTTTCGTCGTTAAAAATTACGAAACAGTTGACTGGCTCGGACTAAATTCCTCACTTATGACCAACCCCCTATTCTTCAACGATAGTATTGCATCCAGATCTGTCAATGATGTGTGGACTACCATTAAACATACTCTTCTTTCGTGCTTGAACACAATCCCTGACAAGCGAAAAAAACGCAGCAGTAAGTTCCCTTGGGTCAACCGGAAACTGCAGTCACTGTTTCGCAAGAAGAGAAAGGCTCATGCTTTGTTCAAAAAACGGGGCACTGCAATGCATCGCATTCGGTACGAATCCTTAAGAGATGAGTGTGCAACGCTAAACTCGAACCTATTCGGAACCTTTATATCGCGTGCAATTTCGAGCAATTATTCCAAGCAATTTTGGTCATACTTAAAATCACTCAGAAAAACCAAGACATTCCCTCAAATCACCGACGCAGAAGGCAATATTTCAAATTCCCCTGTTTCCACAGCCAACATGCTTAACCGTCATTTTGCTAGTGTCTTTTCTGTTCCTAGATCTTATTTGCCAGCCGACTCAGATGCCAGTGCCGCTGTTGTCGATGCTCCAACTGTCGATTCACTCGAACCAATCTTCTTCTCCGCGGCGGGTGTCTACAAACTTTTGAGTCGAATTAAAACCAACAAACCGCCTGGCCCCGATGGTCTGCCTGGAAGATTGATAAAGGAATTGGCCGCTTCTCTTGCCGCTCCTTTGGCTTCTCTTTTCAATCAAATTTGCGCCACGGGTGAGATCCCCTTAGATTGGAAGAAGGCAATTGTGACGCCCATTCCCAAGAAAGGCTGCTCCGCGAATGCTGTCCAAAGTTATCGCCCAATTTCTTTAACGTGCATTGTTTCAAAGATTTTTGAACGTGTTGTTTGTTCGTATATTCTATCCTTCCTCGCGCACACAAATTACTTGCACCCAAATCAATTCGGATTCAGGACAAAGCGTTCATGCGAGTCGCAACTCGTCCTATTCGTCGACGACATTGCACGGTCTCTTGACAACAATGTTCCTGTTCACTCAGCCTTCCTTGATCTAACGAAAGCCTTCGATTTGGTGTGCCATGTCAAACTCGTTCGAAAGTTAACTGTCATAGGCATACCCCCGCAGCTGGTTAGAGTGATCGAAGCTTTTCTCTCAAATAGGTCCCAACAAGTCAATATCCAAGGTTCACTTTCAGACTCTGTGAGCGTGACATCAGGAGTTCCGCAGGGGAGTGTCATTGGACCTCTCCTCTTTCTAATTTACATAAATGACATCGCGGATGGCATCAAATCCTCTATCCGCTTGTTTGCAGACGATGTCGTTCTGTACAGGCCCATCTGCTCTGCACTTGACTGCGCGGCACTGGCAACTGACTTATGTTTGATATCAACGTGGTGCGAGAAATGGGGAATGAGAGTAAACACCGGCAAATCCAAGATAGTTCATTTTGGACATCGTGCTGCTACCCACGCGCCGGATTATAACATCAATGGTGATCGCCTACAAGTTGTGTCTGAGTTCAAATACTTAGGGGTTATACTTTCAAATGACCTGAGCTGGGACTCTCACATCGATTCGGTTGTCAAGAAGGCCCATTGGGTACATCTACAGAAATTTAAAGAATGCTCCCATTCAGCAAAAAAGGCAAGCATTTTTAAGTCTCGTTCTTCCAATCTTGGAATATTCCTGCGCGGTATGGAGTCCGTATAAAAGAAATGAAATTCAATCCCTTGAAAATGTTCAGCGCCGTGCAGCGAGAGTAATTACTGGCAACTATGACAGGTTCGCGAGCGTCACTTCCCTGTTACTTGACTTGGAACTCCCCACACTTGAATCCAGGCGCAGGAACCATTGCCTTAACCTATTGTTCAATTTTGTCGTTCAGGACATCGATTGTCCCATACCCACTCATTATGGCTTCAAAGCAGTTCAACGCAGGACAGATAATGGTTTGGCGTATGTGCTTCCATTCTGCAGGCGAAACACCTACTTTAATTCTTTTTTCCCCAGAACGATGTCTGACTGGAATGCGCTTCCGAAAAGCTCAAATCTAATTACAGCCGCTTGTCGCCGCATTTCTCGCACCACGATTGCTTGATTGTTGTGTGCTTTTATGTTCATCGAAGTTTTTTAGAGTATTTCTTGTCCGCAGTCCATGACTTTCGACTTTCGCTTGCTGTTTTAGCCTATGACTCAGCTTCGGCTACGATTTCATTCCACCAAGTACTTTGTGGAATTTTTTGCTTTATAAATAAATAAAAAAAATAAATAAATAAAATACGTCCTCATACAGCTCATTCCACTTGAAGATATGAGCTGAGAATGCTTCACACTCTTCCATTTAAATACACAGAAAAACTTTAACTTCTATGCCGAGAATGAAGTTTTCGACCGAGTTTTCATTTTTGAAAGAATTCTGAATTCACTCTGAGTACACTTGGGAGCATTCTTAGCTCATATCTTCAAGTGGAATGAGGAGTATGGTCATTGGGCAATGAACTTGGAATCTTCACAAAACATTCCGCCGCAATCCCAATTGTACTGACATTCTGCTTCAACTTCGTCAATTCGTCAATTTACTGAATGGATCCTTCGCGATATTTTTGCTCGTATTTGGCGTCGCAAGCTGGAGGGGCCGTTTCCAGGCCACCTACACCGAGCCATTGTGGTCCCACTGGTCGTTGGTGTGCCTCACGCTGCCGCCATGTTGCTGCAAAACCACCATTTTCCGTGCGAACGCCAACCTCGAACGCCATGCCGTTCCATGACCATGCCTTCACTTTGGCTTCTAAACACACACGGGAGGGCAGCCAACTTGCCGCACTGAGCGCCAATTTCATAGCCACGGTGCGAGAAAACACGCAAAACCTGTTCGTCCATTTGACAGGCATACGACATTTCTTGCGCATGCGACAGAATGAATACTGACCGAGACAGTTGGCGCACGGACTTTGGGAACAGTTTGATAACTAAACAGAGTTTAATTTTAACAGAGAGGTAATTAATTTTTCTTTGTCCATTTTTGACCGTCACGAAATGCCTGAAAACAAAAGTATTCATTCTGGCAGCGAGGTATTTACTTTTTTGTTCGTCCATTTTCGACCGTCTCGAAATGCCTGAAAAACAAAAGTATTCATTTCTTTCACAGAGAGTCAATTACCTTTTTGTTTGTCCATTTTAGGCCGATTCCCTTGATTTACCTGATTTCAAGAGAATCGGTTGAAAATGGAGAAACAAAAAGGTAATTTACCTCGCTGTCAGAATGAATTCTTTTGTTTTTCAGGCATTTCGAGACGGTCAAAAATGGACAAACGAAAAAGTAAATACCTCGCTGTCAGAATAAATTCTTTTGTATTTCAGGCATTTCGAAACGGTCAAAAATGGACAAACGAAAAAGTATTTACCTCGCTGTCAGAATAAATTCTTTTGTTTTTCAGGCATTTTGAGACGGTCGGAAATGGACAAACAAAAAATAATTAGTTTTACCTCGCTGTTAGAACAAATCCGTTTATTTTTCAGGCATTTCGAGACGGAGCGCAACACTTTGATCAGAGCAGCTGCCAGAAGCTGGTTCAGTCCTCGTCCTTCAGATGTCTCGCCCAGCCTGCTTATCTGCATCAGCGGCATCCCAGCTTCAACCACCCCTACCACCACCGGCAGAGGCCGCTGCGGGTTGGACGCTCCTCCGGCCAGAGCTGCAGCTGCCCCACGCCCACGGGCCCTCAAGGTGACGTCATTCTGTTCTGCGGAATGGCGGACCTTGGGCCCGGGTCAGCGGGGCAGCCCACTGAGAGGTGAGCGGGCCAAATATGGCTCGGATCACCGACGACTGTATTGCCAAAATATTGTCCAGATTTAGTAGCATCCTTCAGCAAACTTTTGTCATTTTGCTCTTCGTTGCTGTTCAATCGACGACCATGGGATACCTACCTTCAAATTTATCGAGGTTAGTCCTTTTTGTAGTTTACCTTATAAGGCAAGGGGTAATTTTTATTTGCCCTAAGCCTGCAACCTTTTTTTTAATTTGCCATTCATTTTCCAAAGTTTAGGCGCAACAAACCTCCTCCAAGTCATCTTGGAAACCCCAGCCAGACCGTAACCAGAAGACCCTAGGTCCTAGGAGACCCTAGCCACATAATGGTAGTCAACCTATAGTTTAGGGTATACTGGCGGCGGAAAAAGATTACCCATACATGTGAAAAATTTCCATTCTTGAGATTTTAGTAAAAACTCCATGCTGTAGAAATAAAATATCCCTTTCATCACTAATGTCAAAATCTGACACCTCTAGAAAGCTCCGTTGCAATTTGGCGCTTTAATTTCTACCAAATGCATAAGAGTAAAAAGAAAGAAAAAAAAATTTCGGAGGCAACAGTTAGATGGGAAAAACACATGTATGAGTAATCTTTTTCCGCCGCCACTATACACGGTGCATGACATCTCATGATCCGAGTGGCTTGCCATTTCGCCTCGTTGCTCTTGAGGCCAAAAGGGACACACCCTAAATTCCTCGTCATCGAGATTTTTGTTTATGCGTGCAAGTCACACAAAAAAGAATTTTGTCTCCCACAGCTCGACTGTTGTCCGGTTATGGCCCTCAACCATGGACCAGGGTCTCATTGCGGAAACGCACTCTGCATAGAGAAGGTTCTTAAGCAGAGACTACACTCAAGAATTCCTGTTGTTGCACATGCTAACATTTGCGACTAGTTTTGCTTGGAATCGTCTTAACGTCGAGTGTTTCTGTAAAAGGACCCTGCTGAACGCTTAAAATAAATCAGATGCTAATTTTGTAATGTGGACCTACACGCATGTAGGCAGACTACCAGAATATGCAAAAATGAAAGTAATTAAATTTCCTCACTGCCTAAAGAAAAACCAACCGGAAGAAAGCACCAAATAGGTACATCTCGGAGGACTGATTTAATTAGTGAGTTTTTTTTACAGAGGCAGTGATTGCTGCTGAGTAAAGCTGAAGTTCCTTTGAATTCAAGTGGAGGAGACCTAGTGGCGTTTACCTAACTGTATTTCCGAATGTTTGTGTTGGGCTTGAGACTGAGATGTATTTCACACAAGACCCTGAGGCATTGCTGAGGTATTCCCAATATTTTATTTTGCACAGGCGATATCAAACGTTTAGGGACGAGCCCAGTAAACCAAGGACAGGTCAGCGTAGTTTTGCGACAAAAACGAACTCGAAACGTCAACATAAATGACCCTGAACCAAAGGTTCCTGTGAGCCCCTGTTGAGGCAGATCCATTTATCCAGTAGTCGCTTACCGGATAAACGCAAATCAGTCATCTGGGTTGCATAGAGACTATCATCACACAAAGAAGGCAGCAGTTTTTTCACTTTTTGTAAACGACACCCCATTTCTCGTAATATCATGAACCTCAAGTTTGCCGCATTCGAAAAGTTTCGAATCAAAATATGCATGAATATATACATAATTTCGTTCTTCTAGGACAAATTCAGATGGTCCGGTTTTTCTGCCGCTGCAGTCATCAGCAAAGCAGAAACCTGAAAATGTCAACGTCATAGTGGCATTTTCGAGCCCTGATAGGACGACACCGGTTGACCCTGTCCAGTTCGCCATAGCGAATCTCGAAACAGGGGTGAACGCAAGTGTCGCAACGTCGAAGGGAAGATCCGCAGATCTCACCGTCAAACTCCATGCGGTTGACCTTGGTGCCGCCTCCTCGAAGGATGGTCGCACCGAGAGTTTGGCGTCCACTTTGAAGAGGATATGTCCACTCATAAAGGATTCGTCGCCAATCTTGTTGGTGGATTTGGGAATTGTGAACGCCAGCGCCAGCGGACTTGATAGTGATATGCAGAGAGATCGCCACGAATCGACACTGGCGCTTGTGTCGGCTGCGGCGTCCATTCCGATTCTGACAGTGAGGGCTGAAACTTACGGAAGGCACGCTTTCGAGGCAAGTTGTTTGCATTTTTACGTGAAAGTCATATGTTTCCGTTCTGGCCTAATT
>JASGXE010016570.1:0-10265 GCA_030068105.1 Sinentomon sp. SZTP_YWyxl
GGCAGGCATAAATGGACGTTTTCCGTGATGGAGTGAGTGCTTGCAGCGTCCATGTTTAGCGGCGGCGGAATGAATGTACTCATACATGTAAAAATTTGCAACCGTTCCAGATTTTGGCAAAAATTCTATGCTGCAGAAATTGAAGATCCTCTTTTGTAACCGAGGTCAAAATCTGACACCTCTAGAACGCTTTGTTGAAATCTGGCGCTTTAATTTCGACTGCCTGCATATGAGTAAGAATAAAAAGAAAGAAAAAAAAAGTTTCGGAGGCCACAGTTAAATGGGAAAAACACATGTGTGGGTACATAAATTCCGCCGCCACTATGTATACAGTGACAGAAACAATAATTACTCCCTTAATTCAAGCACCTACATTGCATCATGGGAGTCTTTACTGCCAAAATAAATGGGCTGTCAAAAAAGGGAGGACACAATTGCATGATCGCAGGGAAAGATTTTCAGAAAAAAGCTGTGCTCCTTGGTCGTGCAATTATGTCCCCCTTTGACGCCAGCATGCGGCACAAGGTGGGCCTTTTCTGTCTGCTAGTCGGTTAGGTCAGGTTAGGTGAGGTTAAATTGGGTTAGGTTGGGTTAAGTTAGAGTTCTTTCTGTAGTGAAATTGAAACTTAACTTTACGAGTAAACAACTTGGAACACACCCAACCCAACATGCAGGAACAAAGAAACAAAACAGGAACAAAAAAACAGCAGGAACACAGAAAATAAAGAAAAAACGTTTTGTCGATGCCAGAACAAGAAAAAAACCAAAAAAAGAGAAACAACAAACCCAAAGAAACAGCAAGGAACAGCAAACCTATTCATCGAATCTGACGCGATGAAGAAAACAGAAAACCAAAAAAGGAATGTTTCCCACCTGCTGAAACAGGTAGGTATATCCGAGACGGAAAGCAATAAGGCAATTTGAGATGAAGGAAACAGAAAACCAAAAAAGGAATGTGTTCCCACCTGCTGAAACAGGTAGGTATATCCGAGACGGAAAGCAATAAGGCAATTTGAGATGAAGGAAACAGAAAACCAAAAAAGGAATGTGTTCCCACCTGCTGAAACAGGTAGGTATATCCGAGACGGAAAGCAATAAGGCAATTTGAGATGAAGGAAACAGAAAACCAAAAAAGGAATGTGTTCCCACCTGCTGAAACAGGTAGGTATATCCGAGACGGAAAGCAATAAGGCAATTTGAGATGAAGGAAACAGAAAACCAAAAAAGGAATGTGTTCCCACCTGCTGAAACAGTAGGTATATCCGAGACGGAAAGCAATAAGGCAATTTGAGATGAAGGAAACAGAAAACCAAAAAGGAATGTGTTCCCACCTGCTGAAACAGGTAGGTATATCCGAGACGGAAAGCAATAAGGCAATTTGAGATGAAGGAAACAGAAAACCAAAAAAGGAATGTGTTCCCACCTGCTGAAACAGGTAGGTATATCCGAGACGGAAAGCAATAAGGCAATTTGAGATGAAGGAAACAGAAAACCAAAAAAGGAATGTGTTCCCACCTGCTGAAACAGGTAGGTATATCCAAGACGGAAAGCAATAAGGCAATTTGAGATGAAGGAAACAGAAAACCAAAAAAGGAATGTTTCCCACCTGCTGAAACAGGTAGGTATATCCAAGACGGAAAGCAATAAGGCAATTTGGCAGCCACCTTCAGGGATGGGCAAGGTAGGGTACCTTAGAGGGGGGTAAAGGGGTCTACGACGGGGGGGGGGTAGGGCACCGAAAATGCAGGGGGTCTGGGGGGCGGCAGCCCCCCAGCATGGGGGGTCTGGGGGCTGTGCCCCCCAGCGGGGGTCCAGGGGGCAGCGCCCCGGCAGGGGGTTTGGGGGACAGCGTCCCCCAAAAGCTGAAGCTTTTTTTGAAAAATTAGGGGTCCTCAGATGCCATTTTACGACATTTCAGGTCCTTTTTTCCTTATCCTGGAGGGTTTGCAGTCGCAATAGATGGAGCAAGGAAATAACTGTCAGACACGACTTTCTGGATGAGTTTTTTTTCATTTTACCATTTTCTGTAAATCAAAACAGAAAGTACAAAAGAAACAGAATGTAGCTATTGAAGTCCTGGGGCAGGACGAATGGAGCAAGATAGTGTGTCCGCTGCGAGAAAATTGCATTGTTGCGTCATCATTCGCTGTTGCCTGCCGGTAGAGCGGCGCTCACGTCAACAGTTCATCCACAACGTGAAAAGGAAGACATGCGAGTGAATGGCGGACCGCGGTGCGATGCCCACAGAAAGTTAAAGTTTTCCTGACCAAACCCACGGATTTTGAAATGGTTGCGTATGGTGCAAAGCTGAAAAATGAGCGCTTCCACACATGTATAATGATCCCAACCTTTCGTCGGGTAAAACTCTCAAACCATTTGAGAAACAAAATGTGCTCAAATTTCGGTGTTGTAAAATTCCGGGTTCCTGCCAGGTAATTTCAAAGATTGTGCAATTTTTTCCGTTGCAACATGGTTACCACCTGCGGAAGAGTTGTAGAGGAAGCCTTCTAGTTTCCAAAAATACCAAAATCGTTGAATTTGAACACCATTTGGCAATTTTATGAACAGAGACAACGCGACATGGCAGCATCGATTTGTTATCCACTGCAGCCCGTGAACGGTGGGCTTTGGATTACAAAACAAACCCTGTGACCACCATACCAAACATAACCATGCATTGAAAAGGAAGTCAACAACTAAACGCCGCCTGGGACTGGAATGGCTCGAGGGTAATCAAGCGAAAAAGTTACTTGTGACCACAACTTGAACTCAAGATGAATCAGGAATCGTCACGTCCGTGCCTGTTGAATGCATCAAAGCGGCCAAGGCGCAAATTTCACACGAAAAACAAACCACTGCAGCCGAAAATTGCCAGGAGGGCAAAAAATCGCGTCATTCCCTGAAATTCAGCTCATTATCGTTGGTGTAAAAAAGAACGAACTTGTCCATTCGCATGGAATGAGGCACAGTTCCAAGCTCCAGTTGACAAGTCCTGCTAAAAATAAAATCATCAAAGGCAGGGCATTGCATCACTCGCACGATTTCGGCGCCGGCAAGGTCGATATTGTTTGAAGTACCCTAAATTCCCAATCCCTCATAAGTTTGATCATACAGGTGGGCAATGTCCTGCATTCCAGACTTCGTTCTTCGGAATTTTTGTGACACCTTTCACGAGTGCTTTGGAAGCGATCTCATACATCTCCAGGGCCGGATTTGGATGCCTGGCGCCCATATAGGCACTGACAGTGTTGGCGCCTCCAGTGCAGCCAGGAATTTTTTCACGGGGAGGGGGGCAAAATTGTAGACTCCGGAGGCGATGCGTTGCGCGAAGCGCAAAGCCGGGGGAGGTTTTTTTGAAAAATGGAACCTCGAATGGTGCTCAGAAAGCTCTCTTCAAAAACCTTTTTTTTCCGCATAAACTGGAAAAATGCTATTTTTGCAAAAAAGTTAACATTTCAAAGCTGCAATTTGCTGCTTAAATAAAGTACAAAACAAAAATGCCTGCAAGCAGCAGGATGGGATGGCAGGGTGCAAGAACGTCGTCCCATTTTCACCTGAAAGAGTTGACACTTCGTAATTTTTGCAATGCAATATGATTTATTCCGGTGCAAACAGCTAGGGACGGAATTTTTTGTGGTCCACAATTGACCAGCTTATCTCTCCCTGCCGCAACCACTTGAGCAGGTCCCAAAAAATAATCCAAAAAACAAAACACAAAAAAATTGGTCCCGTTGCCACTTTTTGCTGCCCTCGCAATTTTGCCGCCCCGGTCCCGTGCCGAAGGGCCTGTTGGTTAATCCAGCTCTGCTCATATCTGACCATCAAGATTGACTTTATTATTATTATTATTATTTATTATTTATTTTCAAAAACAGTGAACAACTGAACTGGCACTGTAACAGACACAAGACATGAAAAATTACGCAAAGCATAGTCGATCAATTAGTCATATAAGTAAAACAATAAAAAAAAAAGGATAAACGAGAAGGGGA
Organism: Sinentomon sp. SZTP_YWyxl; assembly: GCA_030068105.1. Taxonomy (NCBI): domain Eukaryota; kingdom Metazoa; phylum Arthropoda; class Protura; order Sinentomata; family Sinentomidae; genus Sinentomon; species Sinentomon sp. SZTP_YWyxl. The sequence goes on from JASGXE010016570.1 coordinate 3,993, forward strand.
AAAAACGAAATCTCTGAACGAATGCTGTCACAGTCTAGGTGCGAGACAGCCGAGCTAGTGAATTTGAAATCAGCGCACAATTAGCAGAAAGGCCATTCCAGTCGGTGATTGTTCTGGGGAAGAATGAGTGAAAGAATACATTCTTTTTGCAAAAAGGCAGAACGAAGCTTAGTCCATTATCTGTTCGTCTTTGCACCGGCTTCAGAGAATAAGAGGAGGGAAGACTAAAGTCCACACTGCCAGTAATGATATCACTAAGCAAGTTTAAACGGTGTGCTCGGCGTCGACTCTCAAGAGTTGCAAGGTCAAGATCCCTTAAAAGTGAAGAAACACTGTACTGCCTGCCATATTTTTGCGTTATTGCTCTCGCAGCTCTTCTTTGGACGGTTTCAAGGGTATCGATATCACAACGTTTATAGGGATCCCAAGCCGCGCAGGCATATTCCAGAATGGGTAAAACCAGCGCAACATAAGCATGTTTCTTTTGATGGATAGATGCCAATCTAAGATTACGCATGATGTAACCAACTTTTGAAAGAGATTTGGCGGTTATTGATAAAATATGAGGGCTCCAAGAAAGGTCATGGCTCAGAGTTACGCCAAGGTATTTAAAGAGAGGTACTACCTGCAGGGGCTCACCCGAAATGGTATAGGAAATGTCAGATTCATCAGATTGAAGGCGACGAGCGCCAAAACGAACAACCTTAGATTTTTTCGCATTAATGCTCATGCTCCATGTCTCGCACCAAGAAGCGACAGTTACAAGGTCTGATTGTTCTGACTTTGAGGTCTGTTGTTCCTTGAAACAAGGGCCTCATTTGGGGGGAACAGGGTGGCTCCTCTGTCAAGAAGTGCCACCAGCGGCTCGCTTGGACCTCCCTGACATGTGTTATTGTCTCGCACGGATATGAAATTTGGCCTCTTGAAACTAATTTGCACCCAAAATTGGCCAAAATGAACTTCAAAATTTAAAAATTTCTTCAGCTTTTGGGGTCTCCGCCCCGACCCACCGCCAGAGACTCTGCCCCTTGGAACTCATCTCCGGCTCTGCCCCAGACCCTGGTTACTGGGAGCACCGTTCACAGGCCCCCGTCTGGGTCGCGCTCATATTTTTCACCAACATAAGCTCCCTGCGAAAACTGACTTCTCTCTCATTTTAATTGGCTTTTCTCACATTTCCGTCCAACTCACGTCGGTTTTTCGAACATTTTCTTGTGTGCGATTGATGTTTGGGGTCAAATGTTGCCAACAAACGCGGGATGAAACCCGGAAATATTCGAATCCGTTTTCAGCAAAGCCGCGTCTCAACACAAATCATTTTCCTCATTCGAAAAACAGATGAACTAAGAACAGCGCTGCCATCTCCCGAAACAACACTGAAATAAAAGAGATGACTCACTTTTTGCTCTATCCATCCTGTCCTGGGGTGTGCAGGGCACACACCAGGACTTCGGCCAAGGGTCCCCTCGGAAAAAGGCTAGGGGGTAACATCGGCCGAAGGTCGAGGTTACCCCCCCCCCTAGCCTTTTTCCAGCAGGGGAATCAAAACAGGAATTACAAAAGAAACAGAATGTTGCTATTGAAGTCCTTCCTGGTGTGTGCAGGACACACGAGGACTTTGGCCAAAGGTACCCTTGGAAAAAGGATAGGGGGTAACCTGAGCCAAAGGCCGAGGTTACCCCCCCTGGACTTTTTCCGGCAGGGGAATCAAAAAGGAAGTAGGTACAAAAGAAACAGAATGTTGCTATTGAAGTCCTTCCTGGTGTGTTCAGGGCACACACCAGGAAGGACTTTGACAGCAACATTCTAGGGTGGGGGTAGGGGGGGGTAACCTCGGCCAAAGGCAGAGGTTACCCCCCCTAGCCTTTTTCCGGCAGGGGAATCAAAACAGAAAGTACAAAGAAACAATGTTGCTCCTATTGAAGTCCTGGTGTGTGCCCTGCACATACACCAGGACTCTTTCCCACCTTTTTCCGACGGTACCCTTGGCCTTCGGCCAAGGGTACCGTCGGAAAAAGGCTGGGGGGGGTAACCTCGGCCGAAGGCCAGGGGGGGTAACCCCCCCCTACCCCCCCTATGCTCAACCCTGGCCACCTTCTAATATTGCTAGGTAGAGGATACCTAAGGAATCGACAGGATAGCTATACACAGCCAGCTAGGTACCTATATGATGTATCCTGCAGCTTGGAATGCAGGAGGAATGAAACAAGTAGCAGCGAAGATCACCTCAGAGACCGATTCGATTGAAAAACGATTCAAAATCGAACCTGTGGAAGTTCCCAAAGCATATGCACAGGGCAAAGCAGCATGAGAGAGGAGAAGAGTGGGAAAGGCGGAGTGAAGAGGGAGGAGGGGAAGGTGGCAAAGAGGGACGGAGGACCGCATGGGACGAACAGCCGGAGGGACTACGTCAAAGTGCGAGAGGGGAGTAGGGTCCTGAAAGTCGCGGCTGCGGGTCCAGGCTTGCCTGAAGCTATGGAATTTCTCGTTGTCTTATTTTCCTGAAATAAAACCGGAAAAAGTTGCTCTTGAGACATGGTGCAGCAGGTTATCAATCATAGCTGAACAGGGTGCGCCACGAGAAATGTATTTTCCGCAAATGAACAATCGTCGTTTATATTTTCCAATTGTATAGTGGTGGCGGAATTAATGTTCCCACACATGTGTCCTTCCCATTTAACTGTTACCTCCGAAATTTTTTCTTTCGTTTTCTTCTTATGCAGGCGACAGGGAGCTGTCAGAATTTATTCTTTATTCTTTCAATCAATACGACTGCGAGGTGGCAGAAGAATCACAAGTACATATACAAAATAAAAATGTCGATAAAAAAGGAAATTGGCGATAACAAAAAAAATTAGAATCAAACAATCAAATCAAAGCAACACACAAAAGCAATGCAAAAACAAGAATCAGGATTGGACAGCAACTTAACTTGCGATGGCAACAGCCCAGAACCAACAAGATATTTTTTTATAGTCTGAAGGAAGGGAGTTCCAATCGCGAATTGTGCGGGGAAAAAAGAGTTATGGTACGCACTTAAAGAACAGATGGGATGGGTAAAACAAGCACCATTGTCAGTTCTCCTTTGAACTGGCTTACGCACGTAAACGGAAGGGAGAGGAAGCAGAAAATTTGACCTCGCTTGTTGGAAGAGGATCTTTAATTTCTGCAGCAAAGGGTTTCTGCTAAAATCTGAAGGTTCACAATTTTTACATGCCATGAGTAGGTACATTAACTCTGTTGCCGCTGTACCCAATGAGTCTCTGGACCGGCAATGATGAATGAGTTGGATGTTTCGTTCGTCCTTGGTCTCAGCAGCCCGCAAATGACAGAAAAGCTGCTGCAGATTTCCGCATTGGTAACCTTTGTCAGCAGTCAACTTCAAAGCCCCTTGAAAGTTGCAATTGCACAAATTGCGAAGGGCCGAAGATTTCGCATGTTCGTTTCAATGCACATGCACACTAAAGACCAAAGGCGCCCTCGCCCGTCCAATCAGAAGACATTTTTCCTCACGACGTCACAAGAGTCACCGATGACGTCATCGATGAATCACAGCATGATCCATGTGCGTCTGGGGCAAGTGACGTCATGCTCATAAACGTGGAGGAGCATCATTTTGGAAGCTCGCAACTCTATCCCGAACCAAACCCGACCGAACCCCATCTGACCTGATCAGCCACACGTGTATACCCAACTCGCCTCGGTTCTAAACTTCCAGGACACCCTGTCGCCTTTAAAGCCAGAAGGGCTTACAAGGAGCGACAGCATACCTATAGGTCTGGTAACAGGCCTTCCTCACATTGCCTGACCCGCCGTCCTAGCTAGGCTACAGGCTACCTGCGATGCATATCTCGTTGGAAAATCCTAGTCGTCGATCCTGTCGATCCTCACTCAGGTCTGTTAAATTTCCTGGAAACTATACACGTATACCTAACCCAGCATTTCTGCTGGTGATCCAGCCAGCCCTGGCTGCCTCTGCTGGCTGCATTTTTTTATTCTCGGAAATAAAGTTTTGCACGGCACATTTAATCCGACCAGCAGAAAATAGAAGCGAACGGAATTTCAGTCAACTCCACCAATGTAGATAGGCACCTATATTACCGGATCTTTTTATACTGCTAAGTTTCTGGGGTGAGTCTGGGCATCGCAGCCGAGGGGAAGCGTGCTTAATCCCGCAAGGTAAAGCAACGACCACCTGCCTTTCCAAACCCGGAAGGCTCAACATTCTTTTTTACGTGCTGTATGATACGACATGAATTCCGGAGCAAGGTAGGAAAATACGACTCATCAGGGAAGCGAAACCATTGGTTCGACGCTGACGATACGAGTCATTCAAGATAAAAAAAAAATAACAGCCTAAAGGATGAAATTGGTGACAACCGTGCATTGCAGCCCGCAGAGTAAAGTTCTGCGGCCGCACTAGGGATTGGTTCCCTTCAAATGAGTCGCTCGCGGCATGGCTATAGCTCTTCCTGTGACACAAAGAGCGGAAAGTACTCCGTGCCAAACTACCATGTCAATGTATTCGTACAGTGGGTAGGTACATTGTATAGTGGCGGCGGAATAATGCCGATGCTCATAAATGTGGTTTTCCCATCAAACTAAAGTTCTTTTTCTTTCTTTTTACTCTTAAGCAGGCGGTAGAAATTAAAGCGCCAGACTTTAACAAAGCATTCTAGAGATGTCAGATTTTGACCTCAGTAACAAATGAGTATCTTTAATTTCTGCAGCATGGAGTTTTTGATAAAATGTGAACAATCGCAAATTTTACATGCATGAGCACATTAATTCCACCGCCACTATAACATATGGGGGTAAAACATTCTACCATCACCCCGGATGGATAAGGTCCTACCATAACCCCATGCACAGAACTGATAAGATCACCCCATGCACAGAACTGATAAGATCATTTGCCCCGGGGGTTTATCCGTGAAGAATAGAACTGCAGCCAATTCAGTATGGCCATTGGTGAGCCCATGGCCCGGCGCCACCGCCTCCTAGTGGTGGCACAAATTTCATGCATTTGTCATGCCTTGCTGCATCAGAATGACACAAGATTATCCGGTTGTATCCCGCGAGTTCGCCGTACCTCCAGTCCGCTGTCCCGCTAGTTCGCCTCCAGTTTAAACCGGTTAGGATTTAAAGGGACAGTCGTCTCTCTACTCCGCCATCCCTTTAAATATGGCACCCGGGTGTCTCGCTAATTCGCCGCCAGTTTAATCCGGTTACTGTGCTTCAAAAGTCACAAATGAAGGGATGACCAACTTATTCTACGAAGGAAATTGCCATGGTAAATGCAATGGTAATTTGCATCCAGCTAACTTGCCACACAAATTTTATTTCTGCAAATTCACTGCCAAGTATATGAAACAATGTTTTTTCCAAGTGAGAAAAGGGAGTGACAGAGACATCACATTTCAAATTATCACGGTGTCCACAATCAAATGCACAAAAACTGTCCATCACATGCACAAACACTGACCATGACGAATTCTTGACTGCTTGAGATTTGAATAGTTGCAATTGAAACGCCGCAGAACCAAACTCCAGAAGCACAGTCCACCGAAGGAGATTGTCAGTTGTTTTGTGCGTACTGAAACCAACAACGCTTCACATAAATGAAGGCATCGAATAAGGCTTGAAAGGTAACAAGGTTGAAATGGCAAGCGCTGGAATTATCAAGAGCCAGGCCGAAAACCGAAGGTGGGGATGATAATGAACCACTGCATGGATATCTCAACCAGGATTTCGTGTTTCCAGTTTTTGCGAACACGAGAATGTCAGAACCGATTATTTCTGCTGCTGCAATGATTTCATTCTCGGTCGCCGACTCCTTGTCCTGGTCCATATGCGTTTCGCGAATGTATTCGTCATAGGCTTTTGGCCAGCGGAGAGATCTCCTTCTGGGTGTTTTGCACCCGGTGCTCAAATTACCCGATGCTCATAATACCAACAACTGCGGGGATACCATAAGGTATTCCGAAATCGGAGAGATCTCCGTCGGGTAACGTTCACGGTGTTTTCGAACCCGATTCTTTTACCCGAAACAAAACCCACAACTGCGGATATAACAAGTTTGGAGAGATCTCATTCAGACAGAGCAACGGGTGTTTACGCACCTCGTTCTTATTGGATGATTCCCATAGCAGACGTCACATCAAACAAACAGCGATACGTGATTGGTTGTTCCAAATTCACGCAAACAGGTAGAAGAAGCAGTGCGGCATCCACGGCATCCACAGACCAGAGGATCAACTCAGTGGAGTTCCA
>JASGXE010016571.1:0-17500 GCA_030068105.1 Sinentomon sp. SZTP_YWyxl
ATGGTGGGGCAACCAGTCAAAGGGCTGTCGGTTCGGTTCACAGGGCCAATTAAAACGATGATGATTTATGACAAAGAATCGTCTTTTCTAAAAAAACAGCCTAAAAACAATGCAACTGTTTTTTTATCTCGTAACTCCAAATTTGACATGACTATTTTTACAAACCGCTGAATCTAAAACTTTTTTCAGCCAGATAAAAGCCTTCGCCTTCAACTTGTTTTGAAAAATGGGAGCAAATCATTTTGCAATTTTTGTTGTCACTTTTTTGATTTTTCATTCTGGCTGCTCCAAATTTTTCGACCTCCATCAGGAACAACTCCGCAAATCGATAATGCCAAGGAAATGTTGAAGTGTGTTTCAAGAAAGAAACCAGTTGAAATTTTTTGTCGAACAGTTCCCGTTCAATCAGTTTGCAAGCACAAGCATGTCGACGGGAAAGGGCAAACGATCCAGCGGCGGTGCCGTTTATTGCTACCGTGATTGTCGATTCGGCCGTTTGCATTGTCCTGAAGGCGAAGGCTCCGAAATGGTCAAGTGCAACTCCAAAGTAACCACTTGTTCGTCTTGGTTCCACATGACTTGTGCCGGTTTTCCGTTGAACGTTGAAGTTCCGTCCACCTGGATGTGCCAGTGCTGCGAAGTTTCATCTCTGCCTAAATTACCCCAAACTGAACCACCCAGTTTGCAGTCCAGTCAGGCCGCCACCGTTGAGACGCTTCCTGAAAACGTGGCTGATGTTCCATCTCAAGAACTTGCGTCGCTTCCTGAGAAGGTTGCCCTTCTCTTTCAAGAACTTGCCAAGTTGCGAGCAGATATAGACGAAATTAAAGGTACGATGCTGGCGCACGTAAATGTGAATGGCAGTAGTGTTCAGGGCCTAACTGCGAGGCTAGATGCTCAAGACAAACTGCTCGCCTCCCTCACCACAGCAGTTGCCAAGGTCCGTGATGAGGCCTCGGCGATCGGTAGCCGCCTGTCAGCACATGTTGATGTCAATGATGTCAATGCGGGCCCTGACCTGCTATCATCTGGTACTGTGTCTTCAGTGCCTGCCACTCTTCAGCCTGAATCTGTCCCAAATCCAGGCCAACAGTTTGTGCAACCGGCCGCCCTGATGGACATTGTCCTGCCGGCGTCCTTTAAGCCGTTCAAATCACCAATCTGCCATGGCCCAATTGATTCTGAAAACTTAGTCGTCGGTGATTCCTTGACCCGCTCCTTGGTCGGTTCTAGCGTCATGAGCAACAGTCCAGTGGCGTGCGGTGGATGCCAGATGCAGGCAGGCACTTTTTCCAGAGCACTGTTCCCGAACATGCGTTGCGCGAAGCGCAACGCCGGGGGAGGGGTTCGGGGAGGGGGTGTCCCCCTCCCCGAAGGGGAAGAAATTTTGAAAAATGGAGCATCAAATGGTGCTCAGAATGCTCACGTTTTTGAAAAACTGAGCATTTTTTCACATCTGCATGCATCGAGTTGAATACCAGCAAAGTGTGACAACACATTTCATTGAGGTGGTTCGAAACTGAGGTGAAAGGAAAAAATCACTTCGGCAATTTCAAAACAATCTTTCACAACAAGCAAAGCCCACATGAGCGGCAGAATTTTTTTTGGTGAGCAGTGTCCCCATGCCCCCGTTCGCACAGGCCTGGCTATGCCGCTGCAAGCCAATTTCAAGCTTTTTATCCAATAGGCATTTCCATGTTCAATGTTGTGTTTCCATGTTTTGTTGAACATTTGCACTTGCGAAATATCCTTTTCCAAATCAAGCTCCGAAAAAGCGATATTTTCAGCGACGAACGCCAAAATGTACCATTTGAGCGTCTTCATCAAAAACACAAGTTTATTGAAATTCATTGGCTTCACAAATTGTGGCACCGGCTTCAAATGCTTATTCAATTGGGACCACATTTTTCGAATTTTTGCCCACACACCAGAATCTGATGTTTTCACCAGCCAAATCCAACATTTCCCTTTTCTGTTTCCCATTCCCGCAAAATCAACGTTTGGCCGCACTTGACATTCAAAAATTTGCGGCAGACAGCATGCCTTTGGCGAAGCGAGGTTTGCATTCATCGCAGGCTGCGCGATGTCATCACAGCAAAGGGCTGTGATCAGCTGGAGACAACGGAACAACAACGAATCTTCACGCTTTTGCTCGCTCGCCGCTGAGATGCCGCTGGAGCAAGATGCTGGAGGCAGATTTCAATAAACAATCATCTTGTGCGAACAAAAATCAATAAAATTACCTGAACCCTGGCAAAGGGGGCAAACCAAAAGGCACTCTTCTTTCATCAGTTGACAGGCTCTGCACGCAGCAAATCAATTTTGGAGTTGTGGGATTGAAAATAGCCAGAGAAAAAACATGCAAGAATGTCGAACAAAAATTCAAACCCATAAAAATCAGTTCAAAAAACTGCAATAGGCTATACGCTTTCTCAGTTTTTTCAGTTTTTCTTCTTTCAAAAATGACATCAATCCAGCCAGCGGTAATATTCCAGTTTTCAGAAGTTCAGTCATAAAAACAATAATGACTCTCGAACAGTGTAATAAAAATGGGTTGTCAGAATTTTATAGGTTTCTTGGATGAGTAGGCAAACGCAATGATTGACATTTTGATCATCAAGCAACTCTTCTGAGACCACGTCAATCCGTTCTGAACAACGCCGAATTATGCCTTCACGAATGGCTGCCGGCATCAATTTCGGAAAACAATGCCCATCTTCGGGTATGCGCTGCACAGAAAACAATCAGCATAGCAAAAAGCAAAATAATGATTTTTGCATGACAGAGTCTTCCGAAAAGTCTTCGAACATGGAATGGTCTCACTTTGCAGGGGCCATCCAATTTCAAAAGGACCTGATGCAACTTCACGCCTCACACGTATGTCATGATGTTTTGCAGCGCACGATGCCATGTGTTCTCAATGGCGCCTGAGTTTGTTGTGAACTCCGATGTTCGAAGACTTTTGACAAGGGTGTTTCGGGGCTCATTCCGTTTGGGGAGTCATCATTGTTTCTCTGACTGCACATTGCACCTTGTGCCTGTCAAGAAACGACGGAAAGAGTGGCATTGGGGCGAAATTCCCTCCACTCAAAAAAGGAAGCGAATTTTCCATTTGCCGTACCAGTTGCCAAGAAGTCAAACAATTGAAGAAAACAGCGAAATCAACAATGCAGCTTACCTGTGTAAAATTCCCAGTTGGCGACCACGGTTTCAAAATTTTTGCAATGCCTTGCTTTTCGCCTTTGAAAACAATCGGTGAACGTTGTGATTTGGCCAGGGCCTTGGATTGCGGTCGAGGTTTTGATGGGTTCAGATGCCGAATGCCGATGTCGATCGAGGTCGAAATGCACTGCAGTGTGAAATGGACAGATATGGAAGTGGAATGCAGGACGATCACAGACTGAACGCAGTCAAAGGAAGAAGGGACTGATGTCGAAATTCATAGCAGGAACTGTCGAAACCTGCAATCACACATCCGAATGTCTGAGTCGGAGCGAGCTGGAAGGACAAAGTTCGAAATGAGTTGACAGGTGAAACCACTCCACCGTGGGAAGGGATGAAAAGTGTTGACCGAATCAAAACCGCTGCAGACGATGAAGGGAAACACGGGCCGAACAAGAGCTGACCGTTGATGGTGACCGAAAACTTTCGAACTGGAGGAAAGGTTTTTTGGCGAAGTGTGCAAGGCTTTGGTCCACGTGTTGATGCAAATCGGATTGATGGCAGACGCGTTGAAAATAGCATGTTGAAGAATCTTCGAGTCTTGCAAGGAAACGCCTTCTCTCTTCAATTCGGACAATGCATGAGATGTCTGCCTGGGCAATTCAACACAGAGCAGACAGACGGACAGTTTTCGGGTTGGATTCAAAAAGAAAAACATTCTCTCAACCAAGACCAACACCATACACTTGTGTGGCCTTGTGCTCAAACCAAACCACAGGCATTGGGTGTTGATGAGAAGCCCTCAACGAGGGCGTTTCCTTGCAAGAATCGAAGGAAGATTCTTTCTCAACATTGCTATTTTCAACGCGTCTGCCATCAATCGGATTTTGCATCAACACGTGGACCAAAGCCTTGCAGCACCTTCGCCAAAAAACCTTTCCTCCAGTTCGAAAGTTTTCGGTCACCATCAACGGTCAGCTCATTGTTCGGCCCGTGTTCCCTTCATCGTCTGCAGCGGTTTTGATTCGGTCAACACTTTTCATCCCTTCCCACGGTGGAGTGGTTTCACCTGTCAACTCATTTCGAACTTTGTCCTTCCAGCTCGCTCCGACTAAGACATTCGGATGTGTGATTGCAGGTTTCGACAGTTCCTGCTATGAATTTCGACATCAGTCCCTTCTTCCTTTGACTGCGTTCAGTCTGTGATCGTCCTGCATTCCACTTCCATATCTGTCCATTTCACACTGCAGTGCATTTCGACCTCGATCGACATCGGCATTCGGCATCTGAACCCATCAAAACCTCGACCGCAATCCAAGGCCCTGGCCAAATCACAACGTTCACCGATTGTTTTCAAAGGCGAAAAGCAAGGCATTGCAAAAATTTTGAAACCGTGGTCGCCAACTGGGAATTTTACACAGGTAAGCTGCATTGTTGATTTCGCTGTTTTCTTCAATTGTTTGACTTCTTGGCAACTGGTACGGCAAATGGAAAATTCGCTTCCTTTTTTGAGTGGAGGGAATTTCGCCCCAATGCCACTCTTTCCGTCGTTTCTTGACAGGCACAAGGGCAATGCAATGTGCACACAGAGAAACAATGATGACTCCCCAAACGGAATGAGCCCCCGAAACACCCTTGTCAAAAGTCTTCGAACATCGGAGTTCACAACAAACTCAGGCGCCATTGAGAACACATGGCATCGTGCGCTGCAAAACATCATGACATACGTGTGAGGCTGTGAAGTTGCATCAGGTCCTTTTGAAATTGGATGGCCCTGCAAAGAGAGACCATTCCATGTTCGAAAGACTTTTCGGAAGACTGTCATGCAAAAATCATTTTTGCTTTTTGCTATGCTGATTGTTTTCTGTGCAGCGAATACCCGAAGATGGGCATTGTTTTCCGAAATTGATGCGGCAGCCATTCGTGAAGGTGAAGGCATAATTCGGCGTTGTTCAGAACGGATTGACGTGGTCTCAGAAGAGTTGCTTGATGATCAAAATGTCAATCATTGCGTTTGCCTACTCATCCAAGAAACCTATAAAATTCTGACAACCCATTTTTATTACACTGTTCGAGAGTCATTATTGTTTTTATGGCTGAACTTCTGAAAACTGGAATATTACCGCTGGCTGGATTGATGTCATTTTTGAGAAGACGAAAAAAACTGTTGGAAAGCGTATAGCCTATTGCAGTTTTTGAACTGATTTTTATGGGTAATTGAATTTTTGTTCGACATTCTTGCATGTTTTTTCTCTGGCTATTTTCAATCCCACAACTCCAAAATTGATTTGCTGCGTGCAGAGCCTGTCAACATGATGAAAGAAGAGTGCCTTTTGGTTTGCCCCCTTTGCCAGGGTTCAGGTAATTTTATTGATTTTTGTTCGCACAAGATGATTGTTTATTGAACCACTCTTCTCTTGTGCCAGCATATTTTTGCAGTGGTGACTGTTAAGACATTGTACACATCGAAAAATCTCAAATTTTAAATTTTTTATTTTTAATATTTTTAATTTCTCAAGACTACTTTAGCAACAGACGGAATTTTTGGTGATCTTTGATATGGATGGACGCTGGAATATGGCATAACAAAATTTTGCTTTCGGACAGGTGGATGAGGAGTCCAAGACCACACTCGATAACAGACCTGATTCTTTTGTTCAACAGCATGAAACAAAAACAGCTTTGTGTCAGTTCGCTGGAGTTGTTTCATTTGGACGCAAGAAACAGGGACAATGTTGTGATGGGCAATCAAGAAATTTCGGCGAGATTTTGTTTGGTGACCTGAAATCATGAAGCCATTTTCGAAATGAAAACGGAAACATTTTGGCCCATTTCAACGTTTCGCCAGTTTCAGTGCATGACTTTTGTTGGAACATTTGAAACATTTCTTTCGAGGAAGAAATGGAACAATTTGAAAGTCTCCGTTCTCTTGTTGGTTTCGCGTGTTCAAAGTCCGTTCCTTTCTTTGTTTCAGATGTTGGATATTCTCTGAACATGGTGAGGAAGGCTTCCATCTGAAATACCACAGGAATGAAGCATGCTGCTGAGAAAAAGCAACGGTTTCAGATGGGTGCAGCGGCAGCCATCACGAAATCAATTATTGAAAAATTGAAGTGCAAGATGGAAACATCATCAACTTCTTATCGCACGTGAGGATCGGTCACATATTTCGACCAAAATTCGAGATTCCCGTGGATTCAACACGCGCGAAAAAAACTTCGGGACATATCGAAAGGCCGACAATTTGCCAAGAAGGTTCAGAGTTCCATTATCCAGTGCTTGAAATGTCAAACAATCTGATGGCCGACACTTTTTCGAGACGACGTGCCGAGATGCAAACATGCGTTCTTATGTGTCAAATGCAGTTCTGTGCGTATTCTTATTCTCGTCCTTGCGACGCGATGAGTGCAGTTTTACCGGCGGATAGATCCTTTTGTTGAACAAGTTTTAATTTGATTTGGATTTCGCAGATGAAGAAGATAGATTTATTTTTCCATGATTCAGATTGTGAAGTGTTGTGTCTGCTGCATGCGGGTGAACCGCGGAAAGTTTTTTCAGCACCAAAAAATCAGATTTTTGGGTGATTATGTGACAGTGTCACCGGGTAGATGCAACTGTTGTCAAATGTGCGAAAAACCATGTGAAAAGGCTGAGCCAACTTGTTGGGTCACCGGTCAGGCAGTTGCAGACCAGTTGCGGCGCCGAATGCCTTTCGACAAAAGTGCCAATAAAATTGTCATTGTCGCCGGTGCAAGAGAATCGATTGTGATTAAAGTTTCGGCGAAAGTTTCAGTTCGTGGCTGACAAAGGCATCGTGCAGGTCATAAAATATTGTGTCAGGAAAATGTGAATCACATTGCTTCCGATGGAATTAACTGTCTACCAATGCAGTGTTTTTAGATATTTGAGTGTGCAGGTGACAATTTTATGTGTTCACACGTGATAAATTGCTCAGGTGATAAAAAATCTATATACTGAAGCCCCCTGGGGACATGGTTTGCAACACGAAAAAACATTTGGTCATTTCTGACACAACAACTCAGAATTCTGACATAACAACTCAGAATTCTGATACAACAACTCAGAATTCTGACACAACAACTCAGAATTCCAGGAGGCTTCCGCAGTACGGAGCGAATTTCTCAATTCCAAACAAATCGCCAGAATTTCGACCAATCAGGTGCTTATCCAAATTAAAACCGCGATTACGACATCTAAAGCTAATCTAACATAACCTAACCTGACATAGCCTAACCTGACCTAACCTTTTCTCACCTTTCCCCTTCTTAGTGTCAACAACTGCCACTGGTGTCAAAAACACTTCGGTATTTAAAAAATCCAAAACTTTTTACCACAGGATTCGAACCACCACCAACGGTGACCTCCGGATATGCAGCCGGTTCTCGAGAACACTCGGGCCACACAGGCTGCTGCCGGAAATCGTTTCGAAATGTGTGGTATTCATGAAACTTTTTTTATAATTGCGTCATTACGATTTCGGTCGCATCCAATTAGTCGAAATTCTGGCGATTTAGAAATTAGTTTGTGCGGAAGGCATTCATTCAGAAAAGAAACCATCAGCGGCGGCAGGCGCAAATCCTGAACTTTTCGCCTCTGCTGTCTGCTCTGCAATGGTCCGCAGAAGTCGTCTGATTAAGAGATTACTTCAAACTCAGATTGGACCACAAAGAAATATTGGTTTGTTTATCCAGAAACAACAAACGTTCATCTCGGAATTTTGAGTTGTTTTGTCAGAATTCTGAGTTGTTTGTCAGAATTCTGAGTTATGACAGAATTCTGAGTTGTTATGTCAGAACTGTGAGTTGTTATGTCAGAATTCTGAGTTGTTATGTCAGAATTCTGAGTTGTTATGCCAGAATTCTGAGTTGTAATGTCAGAATTCTGAGTTGTTTTGTCAGAATTCTGAGTTGTAATATCAGAATTCTGAGTTGTTATGTCAGAATTCTGAGTTGTTATGTCAGAATTCTGAGTTGTTTTGTCAGAATTCTGAGTTGTTATGCCAGAATTCTGAGTTGTAATGTCAGAATTCTGAGTTGTTTTGTCAGAATTCTGAATTGTTATGTCAGAAATGGACCAAAATTTTTTTTGGTGTTTCAAACCATGTCCCCCAGGGGGCTTCCGTATAAATCAGTTGATATTTTAACAAAAACTCAACTCTGAAGAAATTAAGGACCTCTCTATTACGAGGTTGAAATATGACACTTTTATTCGTTATTGTCTATGGCACCCTTGGCCACTTTTTTGCTGCCTCTGGTTTTATAAGAAGAAAGGAAAAACTTTCGGAGGTAAAAGATAAATGGAAAAAAGCACATTTGTGATTTAATTAAGACTAAATGCATGTGATTAAATTTCAGTGCCCCGATTCAAACAAACTTCTCCACATGGCACCTTCAGCGCTCCTTGCGCCTGTTCAGGAAGGGAAAACAAAAGGCAAACTCAAACCAGCAAAAGTCCCGTTGTCATGGGTGATTTTGCCTGACCTTGCGTAGATTTGGAAGATATTTCGGACACCCCACATTTGGCATAATAGTTGAATCCCAATGCGTGGCCTTTTTTAATGTCGATGTAACCGATTATGCTCGCCGACCAGTAAGTTTGTCTTTCATTCTGCCTGACTGCGATGCTTTGGTATTCGTTTTTTACTTCTGTTGGATTGTTTTTTGGTGCATGGAGTTTCTCCCGACCGACATTCAAATTCAGATTCGATTTCATTTGATTCGAATTTCTTCATCATTGAACGGTGCTCAGGCATAAAATATGAGACCACCAAGCCCACAAAGGGTAAATATTTTGAGGAGGAAGTCTCTGGGACTGATTCATGGTTGCAATGTCGCAGAAAACAAGATTTAAAAGTGTTTCCAGCAGAACAAGGTTTTATGAAAGAGCAATCCGTGCTCAAGTTTGCAAATTTGTCAATTTGTTCGTTGCTCCGGAACTCCCATATAGTTCTCTGTTCTGAGCTGACCAAAATCGTGATAAAGGACTTGTGTTTTTCCAAATTACGGATGTGAGGTCATCCCGAGGCGAACCCTTTTTCCGGTTGAATTGATCCAAAAACCGACTGAATTAGCTATCTTTGGAGAAATGAAAAATTTGGTGAACGCTTTGCCGCTTTGGGATGGAGAAATGTCATCTTTCCTTTCTCCAATCTGCTGACATACACCAAATGTACTGGGGGCCAGAAGGCCGCGCTGTTCTCAAAAACCCAACCTGTCAATCAAACCGGAGTGAAAATGTAAACACGAACAAGAACAGATTATGCAACGCCGCCCTCTTGGTGAGTCTTTGTGCTGAATTGTGCATTCGAAAACAATAAGGATCGAATTGACAAACCGCGTGCCAAAATCTGGCCTGTTTACATCAAATCAAATAACTTGCATTGCCTGAGAAAATAATTTTGAATCCCATTTTTCTCTTTGATGTGAGGCTTTTCTTCAACCAATTTTCAATGGTTTTTTGTTTGATCTTGACTTCCACAAAAGCATGTTTGTTGCCACGTGAAAGCAATCTTGTTTGCATTTCACTGTCTTTAGTTGAATTTGTTTCCAAATCCCTGACTACACCATTCCCGCCATACCCGACCATAGAGGTGAGAAAAAGGATTTTTCATGGCGTTTTTGTTTTCATATTTTCAGTTGCTTTTGTTTCTTTTCCCTTCTTTGTTTCAATTTATTTTTCATTAGTTCATAATTTATTTTTCCTGATTTTAACTTTGACAATCATTGGATGCTCCGCGAAACAAGACGTCTTGGAACATCCTGAAAACATCGGACAAAATAAATTGCGGAGAAATTAAAAGAAAGGAACATATTATAAATGGCAAACCATTAGAAAAATCCTTTTTACCCATCAGTGCCCGGATATGGAAGGTTGGGTGTGGCCGGAGATGGTGTGGCGGTGAGGATATGAAAGGTGGCACGAAAGTG
This sequence comes from Sinentomon sp. SZTP_YWyxl, assembly GCA_030068105.1. NCBI lineage: Eukaryota > Metazoa > Arthropoda > Protura > Sinentomata > Sinentomidae > Sinentomon > Sinentomon sp. SZTP_YWyxl. The sequence goes on from JASGXE010016571.1 coordinate 10,110, forward strand.
AATTTTGCTGGCGGTTCCATCAAATCAGTTCGAATTTTATCTTTGGTTTTTCTTATCGGTGGGAATTTACTCATTCTAGATAATAATAACACAGAAAATTATTAATTCATGCAAATGCTGCGAGCAAAAACATCCAAGGTTTTTTTGGCCATTTGAGTGTGATTTCTCAGAACAGGGCGTTGCAGACAAGGTGCAGCTCGACGAAATGTGACCGCTCGTTGGTTTTGGCTTCAGCATGTCACAAATGAGGTGGGGTTGGTGTTTGTTTTCTGCCCAGAAAAATGGGCGTGACCCTTCGCGGGTCGAGATTGCGTCACAAGGACAGAAAGAAAACATTTGCTGCATGTGCGAGATCATTTTCGCCTGCTTTCAAAAAGTTCTCCATTTTTCCGGAGACACGCAGTTTGTTGGTGAAGGTTTTCCTTGGCCGGACCAGTAAGATGTGGGAAGAATTTCATTCATCAAAAGAATGCGCATATGGAGACTTCCAATGACCCAGCTGGAGGCATGTGAATGTAACGTTTCATCATTCACAAGTCCATGATTGTCAAATCTGGGGAACGTGCCGCGTCCACTCCACAGAGCGGCCGCGCCACGCAGCCAATCCAACGCGCAACCTAGACGGGCCTGCAGGATGAGCGAAGACGGGCCGATTTTTTAAACGAAGCCCATCTTTTAGGCCGGGGATTCTTTTCTTTTTTGTGAAAAAAATTGCATTTAAAAAGAAAATAATCCGCGGCCCAAAAGATGGGCTTCGTTTAAAAAATCGGCCCAATTACCTCACTGCATCCTTCTATGACGAACAACAAAGCACGAAGGCCCGTGACATGGATTCTTGTAAGATCAGCAAAATCATAATCGATAAAAAAAGCTGAAAAAGATAATAATTGCGCGCAGCATTTGCAATATTTCGATGTCTCACACTGACCGTGTACCACAACAAGTATTGTTTTCAAGATTTTAGTCTTTTCTTCATGCACACGTCTTGTGCATTTTGGACTCTCAAATGTTTTCCTCGAAGAAGCGATTTTTATGGCACATGGGGTGATTTGGCCTGCGGCAGTTCCGAAAACGTGAGCATGTTTTCGTGCACGAATGCAATTGTTGTTTCCTTTGAAGTTGCATCGATGCTGCCCCTGATGCGTATGCAATTGGCAACATTTCCTTGTGCCGGGGAAAGTATTCGTGAGACGGAATATCGCAGCAGTGCTTCACGCATTTTTCTTGATTAAAGTCAGGTTTTAAATCCAAGCATATGTCTTCGTGATTTTTCATTTCCTTCTCAACTGACGCCACCTGCTGTTTGTTGTTTTGTATCTCCAAATGAAAATAATTGCAACCTGTGTGTTGTTTGAAGTCGCACAACTTGCCTTCAGCGTTTGCATGTGTGCGATCGCACGGCGTCACTGAAAGGTGTTTTGTCGAGAATAATTTTGGCCTCAATGAAATTCTCAATCTCGCAAGTATTGCAGAAATGCAGCCATTCTGTTCGCTGGCCAAAGACATTTGGAGAATGCAACACGGATTTGATACGGCGGCGAAATCACACTTCCGAATTTGTCAGAGAGGGGTCTGTTTCCATCCAATTTGCTGGGAGTTTCTTTCGCTCTTCTGCAGGCGGCGCAACTGTGATTTCCGGAACTGCAATTTCCACAAAAACAGTTTTTGCAATGTCTAAAAAACTTATTTTTGCACGTGTGTGACAGGACGAAAAAGGTCGCCACACATGTTCCACCATGTTGAATGCCTTGTTTCGCAAAGATTTTGAATGCCCATTGCTGTCTCCAAAAAATTCGAAATCACCACGGAGCTCAGCTGATTGCGGTTGCATTTTCACTTGCGTTGGCGAAGATATTTCTTTACTCTTGGGGTTGATGTTTTTGATTAATGCCCGCCAAAACTCTTCCAGCAGAGAGGAGTTCATATCTTATTCGGTGCCCTTTGAAATCAATGCCAATTGGCATGCGTCGCAGGAGCATGTTATGCTGATCACGTTGTGCATAAAACTGCATCAGTCCTGTTCAAACTGTTCGAATGGCCCCGGGTTAATATTTCGAATTTTTCTGCAAATCGAAAATTGATTGGCAATTTTGGACAGGTTTTGCAAATTTTCATTTTTATCAAACTCTCTTATGGTCGAGAACTATTTTTGAGCCCCACTATGAGTCCCGCTATGGAGTTTCTCTGTTTCGTTATGCAGATGCGTCCAATTTTAGAAGCATCTGCACAACAAAAATAAAAATTCCAATTTTTGCGCATTCCATGCATATGATTTCAGAATTCTAAATGCTTTCTACTTTTGAGTCTCTTTAAACGTCTAATACACCCTTCTAAATGGAAGACTTTAAGAAGGCCTCTTTAGAATTCTATTATCCTTCTAGTTTTTGGAGATTTTAGAATTCTATTATCCTTCTATAGAGGCTTTCTAAAACTGTTCTTTTAGAAGCAACCTTTTAGAACAAAAATAGAAGACCCTGGCAGAAATAGTAGTTCTATAGAATCGAAAAAGAAGGCATATTAGAAGGATAATAGAAGCTTCTAAAAGAATTCTTTCATGGTTATTTTGCTGCCTGGGGTTGCTTTCAATTTTCCTTCGTCGTGTTTTCGAAAACACCATTTTAATATTTTGCCGTTTTAGCAGACGACGCTGAGGGCGCGTTCTGCTAAAAGGCAATCGACCAGGTCGATCGCATTGAAATTTTGCACACGCGTTCTGTTGACCGATCTACAGGTTAAGTTCGATTGGCAATGAAATTAGTTGATTATTTCAAAAGTTATGCGACTTTTAATTTTTCAGGGCTCAAGGGCTTTCATGCAACAAATTTCTGACGTATAATTCGCAAAAAACACTCTGATTTTAAAATTCTTATGAAGAAAACTGCTTCCTGAACTTCCAACTCACACTTGAAAAAGACACAGATGTTTGCCAGAGTCATTTCTCCGGTTGAAACAAATATTGAAATTTGACTTGAAATTTCTCACGATAACGTCTTTGATTCACTTTTTGAAGCATGACATCCCGGAATGGGATCTTCGTGGGGTCCTTCTAAAACGCGAAAATCGCGGAATTTGCGGACTTGGGCTGCAGAGCGAATCCAAGCACCCAAACCTCCAAAACAAACCACCCCAATCATGTCCCAACAAACGAAAAAAAAAACTTCAGAAAACACCAGCAGCCGACGCCAAAATGACGCAGTTTTCTGTGGGCAGAGGGACTCAGGGAAAGGAATTTTGGCGTCATTGGGCAGAATCACAAGACCTGCCGGGTGCCGCATGTGCTGCTCTGATGCATGTTGACAACAGAGAGAAGATCGGCTGGTTGGGAAGAGGCAGGCGAGATGTGTGTGATGAAAATGAGGTTGTTATGGTTCGTGAACGCTTGCTAATTGGGTGGGAGAATGAGAAGAGTTTGTGAGTGGAAAGGCAGGGTGTCTGTGTTAGTGTTTAGGTACCTATGTTCTGGAATGTGTTGGTGTTTGTGTTCTGAAGGGCTTGTTTACCTGTGTTTGTGTTTATAAGCTGTGAGTCTTGATGTTTTTTCCGATTAGATAGCAGTTGGCAAAAAGCAGACAAAACCCCAATATTTAATAATATTAGTGTCCTGAAAATTCATAAGTATGAAAAGTTCCTTGAGGTGACTGGAAAAGATCAAAGATAGATGGATTGATAGGTAATGATTTTCATTTTCGGAAATGCTGTTCTCCTTTGAAATTGGTGACTTTTCACTTGGAATTTCACTGTGACGCGTCGAAGTTGAAAGGAAAGTGATGTGTGATCCATCCACAGTGAATGGAAAGTGTTGTGCAGATTGGGAACATCAGCTCACCTATGGGAAATGGGATATTGGTTTGCATTAGGAACAAAGGTGAAGAAATGTGTCATTTTAAAGAACCACATTGAATATCTCAGAAATACCTCCGTCGCTTACTCATGCCGGACATGTTTTTTTTTTTCGAGATATGTTTTTGGCCCCGAGAAGTATGCCAGGCATCTCATCCACAAAAAATGATGAGAATGTCGAAAGTTAGTAAATCGAGAGCAGCAGCAGACCTCAACGGTAGCCAAAATCCTTCCTACCAATCGCTTTCGCCCCACATTTAGGCCCACTCTGTCGAAAATAATGTCTCCGCAACCTCACTGTAATAGGTATCCATTTTTTTTTTTTTTTTTTTTTTTTTAACTGCCCCCCCAGTTCGTACTCACAAAACGCCAAATCCATGGCAGTGAAGGAGAAAAGGCAAAGCGCAAATCGAATGTTTGGCCAGCAAAACGACCCCGTCACAGGAAAACCAAAAACGTTTGGACAACAAAATGACCTCGTCGCAGACAAAAAAACAATGGGAGTGAGAATAAAAGAATAGGTAGCTACCAACCAAGCAAAATTGATGAAAACGAACCCGAGTGGAGTGGTTGAGCAGCAGGAAATTCAGTCTCAAAATTGACCACAGATGACGGCAACAGCCAGTAGGCAATCGATGAGATGTAATAGGAAATGGAGTTAGTTGGAGTATGTATGGTTCATTTTCCCTAGGCAAAATTCACATGCCATGAACATTGGAAAAGGAAAGAAAAGAATAGAATTCATAAGGTAGGCTGCTAAAAACCATGAACCAAGTACACATATCTACAATGGGGTGGAAGAAAAACACACCTGCCTAACCCTATGATAGCTGCCTTGAGGAAAATGGAGATTTCACAGTACAGATCAAAAAATGTTCAATAAAAGTGGGGAAAAAAAAAGAAAACAGATTAGCAATGAATTTCAAAAAAAATTACCATCTGGGCAGATACCTAATGGGACACAAACTGACTCGGAATTACCACCAGCCAGGTCACACCACCTTGTCCCCCCTCAGTACCCCTCTGTTTCAAGGTGAAATCGCACTGAACCGAGGAACTCAGCAATGAGGCCAAGCCAGTGGCCCCTGCTATTTGTGAACACAACTGGAGGAGAAATTGGGGAGAAAAACACACCTGCCTAACCCTTGTGCTGCCTTGGGGAAAATGGAGATTTCACAGTACAGATCAAAAAATGTTCAATAAAAGGGAAAAAAAAAAAAGAAAAAAAGAAAACAGATCTAGCAATGAATTTCAAAAGATTTCCTATCTGGTCAGATCCTAATGGGACACAAACTGACTCGGAATTACCACCAGCCAGGTCACACCACCTTGTCCCCCCTCAGTACCCCTCTGTTTCAAGGTGAAATCGCACTGAACCGAGGAACTCAGCAATGAGGCCAAGCCAGTGGCAACCCTGCCATTTGTGAACACAACTGGAGGAGAAATTGGGAGAGGCAAAGGAAATGCAATTGAAACTGACATTTTTAGATGTAACGTTTTGATAGATGGCACCTAGGCCCAAAGGCGAACGCTTAGTTTACTGACGGTAGAGTGGTCAAGAGTCTGGGCTTTATTGCAGTGACAAATGCATCATTGATAAATTCATCAAATCAGTTGGAATCTTCAGACGATTCCATAAAAAGGTGCAGCGGTTCAGAAAAGAAAATCTGTCAACATTTTTGAGAAGCAGAGGTGGATAAAAGATACCAGGTCACCGGCTCTGGTAGACCCAGTGTTTGGTGAAAGGATATCACCAAGGTCAGCCCAGCCACCCCTCGAAGGACACATTTCCTAAAGATGGATATCCATGAAGTTGCCTCCGCATAGCAAGGGTATCCCATCCAAGCTCATCCCTAAGAAAGATACACTGCTGTTGAAGGAGAAATTGCCAGACACAAATCTCACTGCTCTACGTTGAACAGCCTCGATAGCATTGATATGGCACTGCAGATGGGGGTCCCAGGTAGTGGTAGAATATTCCAGAACAGAGCGGACAGTCGAGAAATAGAGTATCAATTTGACTCTTTGAGAAGCATGGGAATAGTGCCTGATGAGGAACTTCAATTGATCAGATGCTCGTTTGACAATTTGTGCAATATGTGGACCCCAGTTAAGAGTCGAGTTGAAAAGTACACCAAGATATTTAATATTATCTGGACGTGAAAGGATTGCTGAGTCGATATGATAATCAAGTATTATTGGATGATTGGATGTAGTAAAGGACATCACAAACGTCTTAGCAGTATTGACACTCATGGAATTAGCTGCACACCAATTAGAAATGCTTTTGAGGTCATGCTGGAGGTCCACAGAGTCATTTGGGGATTTTATGACCCTATAAAGTACAATGTCGTCGGCGAACAATCTGACATTACAAGTGATATTTGCTGGCAGGTCATTCATATAGATGAGAAAGAGAAGCGGGCCACAGACTGATCCCTGTGGTATGCCACTCGTCAATGGAAGGGATTCGGACAATGCATTGCAGATGAGAACTTGAAAGTTTCTGTCAGAGATGAAGTTGGAGAGCCACATGAATAAGTTTTCAGGTATCTGTAGATGAGCAAGCTTAGATAAAAGGGTTGGGATAGCCACTTTGTCAAAAGCCTTCACCAAATCAATGAAAATAACATCGATTTGTAAGGACTTACCTAGTGCAGTGGAAATGTCATTTACAAATCCAGTCAACTGAGATTCGCAGGAAAACTTGGCACGGAAACCATGTTGGTGGGAAGAGAAAAATTTTTGACTTTCGAGAAGTAAAAATGTCCATAGTGACTACAGAGTGGATCACAGAGCTTGAGGTCATAAGTCTACTTTCGTGAAGTGATATGTTGATCTACAACATGAATTCAGTTGAAAAAATTATGATTTTGAAGAATCACATTGAATTTCTAAGAGAATACCCCCGTCGCACCTTGCGCCCTACCGCAGTACCGATATTTGGAAAAAATGAGATTTTTTAGTCTCTGTGTGTAAATGGCAGGCAACATGATGACAAGAAATGAAAAAAGATCAAACGACAGCAAATCAGGGTCCAACAATCTTATTTCAGCCCGCATTTTTTACTGCGTCTTTCTTAGAAGCATGTTATTTTTTCGTCACCTGTGAGTAGGTATCCACAGTGAATGGAAAGTGTTGTGCAGATTGGGAACATCACCTTACCTTTGTGAAATGGGATATTGGTCGACATTAGGAATTAAGGCGACGAAACTTGTCATTTTAAAGATCCACATTGAATATTGCATAAATAACCTCCGTCGCTTACTCACGCCGCACTGTTTTTCGAGAAAATGTGTTTTTTTTGCCCAATGTGTTTGCCAGACATCTTGATTATCCCAGGCATCTTGATCTTGCCAGGCATCTTAAGATGCAAGGCATATCATCCATAAAAATAACAAAAAACTTGTCGAAGGTTAGTAAATAAGAGCAGCATCAGATTACAACATTGGCTAGAATCATGTCCTCCAATCTCTTTCACCCAACATTTTAGCCCATTTCTGTCAGACACAACCAAATGTCTTCGCAACCTGACTGTGAGTTGGTATCCA
>JASGXE010016572.1:0-11276 GCA_030068105.1 Sinentomon sp. SZTP_YWyxl
TTACCGACACAGGTAAGGTAACATCATGGTACCGGCACTTGCAGAAATAACGGTACAGGCTATCCACATTCAGTAGGTCCTCTATACTTCAGCAATATGATGTTTTGGTTTACGAAACCTCAACATGTTAAGGGGTGGTGCCTCCATCAATCAACATTAAATTGAAAAGCACCTGCATCAATAATTTTACGTAGCATTTTAGTTCCAACCACAAAACGTGTTTACAGCCTCTGAGAAGATCACGGATTCTGTGTTTTTCACAAGTTGGCAAAAATTCCACTTCAACGAAAAAAGGCCCATTGCATGATATGAGATATGCACGTGGTCATTAAAGTAACAAGATTGGGAAGGGATTTAAACGGAAGCAACGGAGTGTTGAATCCAAAAAAATAGTAGGTGATGGGTATAATTATGTATTACAATTCAAGTATGTGACACCAAGGTAATTTAGGAAGAAGGAATAAGGATGGAAAGGTGCCAACTTTGATGGTTGCTTGCTCTTCGGCCCTTCTTTGCCAAGCAGGTGAAGAATTCTTACAGCCAAAGTGGTGTGCTCACAATCTTCTATGAATTCACAGAGATGTGACAGACCTGGAACGGAGGAAAAGTAAATTATGGGTCAGTTGAAGAGACACAGAAATGGTTCATCGAAGTCCAACTTTTTCATGACTGGGCTTGACAACCGATATGAAAAACCAAAAATGCACTCAGTGTTAAGGCAAGCTGCTCTGAAACAACTGCTGCAATATCATACCTCCATTTTACAATCCACGCATTTGGGCACCAGAAAAAAATTCACGTCATGATATGCCATGCTAATTTGGGCCTTTTTAGCGAAGGTGTTCCTTAGAACAAACACAAAAACTGCGAAAAAAATGGATGTGTTTCAGCCACCTGAGGCACGAGCGTATTCTTTAGAGAAAAGCCCAAAACCTGACAAAGGAGTAAAAATCACCATTTCTGGCTATCAGCAAAGGAGAACCATCCAGGATGCCTACTTTTACCTTTTCTAGCTTGAAGGGCTGCAAATAAAATGTAAATGCAATCTGCAATCGGAAGTCGAAAAATGTAAAAAATGAAACAAACAAAAATGTTCCTTTATTTTTGTGGATATCTTGATGTAAACTGGAAAAATGATGTCGCACGAAAAAATGGGTGGGCCTGATTCTGATGGCCGATGTCTGATTGTGATTATTAAATGGTAGCTGTTTTGGAAGGAGAAATGTTGGCTCAAATGGCCTCAGATTTTGATGATTTTGGTATCAAAATGCGGGCCAGGTATTTGTGCACAACTTTGCAGCAGGTCGAACCCATGTTGCAACGGAAAATTTTGCGCTGCAGTTGATTCAGAAAAATAACGCACTGAAAATATTGGCGTTTTGGAAACAGGCTTTGCTTTCCAAGAACGTTTTTCATTACTTTTTATGCTGAAATAGTGGAACTTCTTTATGAAATTGAAATCTGCATTTTATTAGCTTTCACTGAACATCAAAATCAACATCAAAATCATTCAAATCTGCCCAGAACTTTTCAATGGAGAGCAATATTAGTGAGTCGCATCCATTCCCGAAATCGGCGTGCCAGACGGTGCAATTGCGTGATGTCCGGACGTTCAATACACAGGGTGACGGGCGGGTTGGACCGCCGTCTATTATAGGGGTCTGATGGCATAAAATGATCAATTTGGTGATACCAAGAAAAAAAAAACTGAAAATCCCCCTCACTTTTTCTGACCCACCTCCCTTCCAATTAGGTACTAACCAGTTTCTTTTGCCTCTGGGTTTTCTTCAATTATTGTGATGACTGTGTCAGCAATTGCTGCTTTGTAATCCAAACCACCTTCATCTCTGAGCATTGCAGATAGAAAATTCATCAACACTGAATGCTTCCTCGGATATTTCAAGCACAAAGCACGGATGGCCTGTAAGATTTCGAAGGAAAACGTAGGGCTATATGGACCCAGGAGGCAACATGAACCACCGCTATTTTCTCCGGCAGCTGATGCCATCTTTTTTAAATTTTTACATTATCAAAGTGTGACACCAGAGGGCAGTTTCTTGCTCAAACAGCTGCTACGACAACAAACACACCACCCCATTTGACGGTGTGTTTGGTGTCATGAACATGGCAGGCCTGTGCAGACGTTTTGTTTCTGCAGTCTTCTTTGCGTTGTTGAATCCAAAATTTTTTTTTAAGTTTGACGAATGTAGACTGACACAACGGCAGGCGAGTTTGCAGACACCACATTTCCACATTTCTGTGGGCTGGCATCCTTGTAGTGGTCCAGAAAAGATGGCAGTTCACAAGTAAAACAACAGTACAAACCACACCCTTTCCTAAACGAATGCATGACAATGGTAATTTAAACTGGAATGAAGTGAAATGTGACAAGCAATCATTTTCAGTCATGAGATTTATCAGAATGAAACGAACAGGGTATTAGACGAATAAGAGGTATCAAGGTATGCGCAGCACTGTCCTATAATCTAAAACGTCAACTTTTAAATTAATAAAAATGGTTGAACCATGGTGGCATAACTGACCACAGATTGACTGGACAAATTATGGTTCTCTCGCGGTTGGGTTAGTTTGGGGCAGGCTTTGGATATGTGCAAGTTGGTATTCTCGAGTCAAGTTTTGTGCTTTACCTACAGAAAAGGTTTCTGGTTCACATGGTCAGGTTAAGGGAATGTTAGTTTAAAAAATAAATGACTGGTGAGAGAAAGTATGTGAACAATTCATCCAGTCCGTATGCGGTCAGGTAGGTGTTACAGGGCTAAGAAATAGAAAAAGTCATCCATTGAGCCTACCTGGACAACAACAATCTTGAATTCATCGCTGATTTCACTGACAAAAGTAGCAATCTGTTTCATCAGCCTATCAACAGCAGATTCAGCTCCCGTCTTCAAAAGGGTGGTGATGGCAAGTGTAGCAACTGACCGGTTGCTGTCGGTGATCAGATTCTCCAGATCAAAGTTACATGCCGTCACAGCAGTTGGATGTGACATGGCCACCTGAATAGATTGGAGATGGGAGTAAAAATCACCAATGAATTCACTTCAATTGAAAATTGATGGGTGATGAACATCATAAAAATCAACTGACCAAAAGCTTCTGACTTTTAGCATCTTTCCACTGCTTCTTATCCGATGTCACATTTTCATTTTTCGAGTTCTAAATAGGCAAATGAACAATGAAGAGTTAAATTCGAGGCAAAATCCCCATTTTCACTCGTGTCAAAATAAGGAAATTAATGAAATATTTTTGGGAGAAAAAAAAATACAAAAACTAGAGTTGGAAACATTGCCAGGTGAATGAATTGAGTCACCCCTTAATCAAGTCACCCCTCAATACCATCGAGTCACCCTTAAGCTCAACAAACAGAAAAAAACTGGCCACTGGATGGATTCTTCAGCCATGCTGTGAAATACGAACCGAATTGTAGGTGAATAGGAACTAAAAGAAATGGCAAATTTTTATCATCACAAAATTTTAGCAATCTCCAGTCATGGAAAATATTCGTTGACTGCAGATTTCAGCACAGCTGACATGTGGTCATCATTTATAAACATTTACATACAGTAACCTACTTTGGCAATTACTCTGAAAAGCTGCAGACCAGAGGCAAATGTTCTGAGACATCATTAAACAATGGAAAGTGAATTTTTTTAAATGTCACCATCGTGAGCAGAAAAAAGTTACCCTGTTCAAAGTCCTGACAGCAGCAAACCGCAAAGTTGACTTTGGACTTGAGCAGAACAACTGAAGAACGCTGATGGCCGGTGCAAGTTCACGTGGTGTTGTCGACTTCAGCCAATCATGGTGTTTGCAGCTTCAAAGATCACCATCTCCGACTTGTGGCGAAGGCACGACTCGATGTAATCAAACAGATGTGAATCAGCATTTGTCCCCTCCTCCTCAAGAAGCTTACCAACAATTCGTATCTTACAAAGGAAGAAAAAGAACGGTCCGAACACTTTGCAGATAAATATGTTCCAAAAGCAGTGAGTTCTAGTACCCGCAAACGGAGCTATTTACGTGGTCAAATCAATCGACAATGTGGAAACTTTCCATTCCTGGAAAAGAATTCCACAATTCCAGATTTTGGCAGATTGTACTGAAATATAAAGAAATCACAATAGAGGTTGAATGGCAGATAAACGATATGGGCGGACAGACCTTGGCTTTTTACCTCATTCAACAGAAAATCATTCCTAATGGGCAATGGCCAACGGAGATGGCAATGTTGTGAGAAAAATTCACCTGAGAGAAAACATTGTCAAAACAAACCCAATATTACATTTTATGCCAGCAGAAGTTCTTGCCACAACATCAGCGGCCACGATTATGAATTCTGAAGTGAGCTCTGACCACAATATCATCTACAGGGATGCCACAATTTGAATTTATTGAAAATCAATGCAACAATAATTAACAACACAGATATAACTTCTTCACAAAATGCTGACACAATTGCTTTTTCTGGCCTTGAGGGTGGAGCACAAAATCATGACAAAGATGAAAGAATTTGTGACCTTAAACTTGCACGAAAACATGGAAAAGTAAATTTCATAACATAAATGTTCTGAACAAGGCTAAATCTCTGCATTCCGCGTCATCCATCACTAACCAAAGTACAAACAGCATATGGCGACTTGGGTGGTGATTTGGTTAGCTTTGCAACCAATTTGGTGACTGCTAGTCGATCAGACTTTCTCAGCTTATAAAGAAGACCCAATGCATGATACTGAACCATAATACTATGTGGATAAGGAGAGAAAATAAGATGAAAAATGCTCAGTTGGATTTCTCAAACAGAAAAAAAAATAAGAAAGTCGGTGCAAGATGCAGTAGATGGGACATTGTTTGATGCAGAGGACCGTGCAGAAAAGCAAGGATGACAAAGGTAAATGGGTCACAATAAGATAGTCGAGCTATTTCTGTGTGACCACATGTTTATTTGTTTTCGTTACGTTTTTTTTTTTTGTAAAAATAAATCAGAGTAAACTTGACAAGGAATAAAATCTGGATCTGGGGCCAGGCAGCAGGCCCAAATTGAAACAACATAAAATGGCACAAAACAGAATCAACTTTCTCCTTGGAAATCAACTCCTTTCGAAGAATCAAAGGCACCGTACCGTCGGTACACTTGATGATGGAAGAAAGGCAGAAGAAATGGACCTGCTGGGTAAGCAGCAAACAAAAGGAAACTAAGGAATCAAGAGTTTTTCTTGTGGCCTGCATCATACTGCTAATCACTTGAAAGCATTTGGCACGATAAATTTTTCTTATCACTCAAAAAGATCTTTATCGACCACAGATTAGCTGTTTCAAGTGCTTAATCAATAGTTTTGGACCTCGAACAACCCACAAAAGATCCACCTCATAGGATGCCGAAAAACACACCTCTTGTGATGCTGCTAACTTTGAATGCGAAATTGTCAATGCATCTTTTGGGGTGACAAAAGAGGGTAAATCCAGAGTTTCAATTGAGAAGTGTGAAAAAATGTCGACAAGAATAAGCACCAAAGGTGAGGATGACTTTACAAGAATAACCTTCGATAACGTTTGACTGGCAGAGCTTACCAAAACAAAATACCAAAATCTGAAATACAAATTGCAAATTTTAGGCGAAAAATTAGGCAAAATGCAAATTATGCCCAAAATACCACATTTGTAAAGTAAATTAAACTACAGATTTTAGGCAAAAAAATTAAGGAAACGATACAAATTATGCCCTAGCAAAGTCCCAAAATGGTCGTGATTATTTTCCCAAACTAACCCATCGCTGTTTAGTGCTTCCTGAGCTTCATTGACCCAACGTTTCACAACATCGTGAGATGTCTTTGTAAGGTGTAGGCTCGAAACCAATGCAGCGCTGCTTACAGCGGGAATTTTATCAACAATTGCCTGTTTCATGTATCTTTCTATGGCTTGCAACATGGTACTCTGGAAAAATAAACAAAAGCTAATTTCGAGATAGAAAAACGCACAAGAAGTCCATAATAAAACACCATAAAAATTGTCCCAAACTGAAACAGTAACCAAACAATGACCAGACAGTAACCAGACTGTGCAACTGAGAAGCAGTTTCTTCACTAAATGAGGGTGATGAAGGAAAGTAGAGATGCATGAAAAAAGGCATAGTCCGGCAATCAAAATACTAGCTGCTTGCATTTCTCATGAAGAAAAAAAAACACGGAATGCCGAATCATCATTCCTTTTCCAGAATGGTGGCAACCGTGCTGATGCTGAATCGTTTGCACAATCACTTACCCACATTGAAATGAACCCACATTGAAATGAACCCACATTGAAATGAAGCCTGAATGGAAAATCATAAAAATGGGATAATTATTAAACAATTGATGCAAAGTATCGTCTGCTTCCGTCAAGCATCGACTTGTTTCAAACAGCCTCCCACTGATCGATCATAGGAGGATGTATCCATGGGAATGCAGCCACCACCTGCAATTATACCACCAATATTATTCCCAGGGAAAGAATCCTTTACACAAGGCCCGATCAAATTTGGAGTTGACTGGAAAAGGAAATCTAACTTACATCAGTTATGCTGCACAAGGCTCGAATTGCAGCCGCCCTGTAGAGATCCTCCTTCCCTGTCATATCCTTTGTAAGGCTTGATGTAACTATGATCACATCCTGGGCTATGGGAGCCAATTCTTTTATCCCAAGATAGACCAGACGCCTCAATATCACCTCTCTGGATTGGAACAGCTTTGTCAAGGCAAAAAATGCCTCCGTGGCCTCCATAGTTCCCAAGTGTTCTCCCTAAGAAATACCAAGAAGTCACAGTTTTAGGAAATTACTGGGCCAAGAATCCAATCAAAGAAACCATCTGAAAATTTCACAAAAAAAAGGTTTCCTCTGAAACAAAGACAATGATGAATAACAGGAATGTTCAACAAAAACAAAAGTATTTCAGGAATGCACAAAATTGCTTGCTCCACAAAGCCACATTTTGGGAAATGGGAAATTTAATGAGAAAAATGTGAACTTCAAGTATCTTCAGTATGTTTAGTTCCAGGTGATGTCAAATTTCTTGCAATGTTGCACAGGAAAAGCAAGAAAGTGGTCCGATGCAAAAAATGTGCCTGCCCCTTTATTTATTTTTATTTTTAATGTGCCCAATGTATTTTTTTAACAAAATGTCAAGAAAACTGCCTCCTGTATAAATGCATCTAGCTCAAATAAATATTGCACCTTCAAATTACTAAAAATGCTCAGAAAACTTTAACCTTGTTGAAACTATACCTGGTTCAAAAGATACAGTATCTTTGTCAGGATATGGGTGCATTTTCTGTGGTTGACAGGTGTATCGTTGAACACTCGTGTCTCTTGAAGAACTGCAGTCTTCTCTAAGTTCTGAAATGGATTTCCCTTTCCGGCTGAAAAGCAAAAATTGTTACAAGCAGAATATAATGGAGAACCATGATGCTAGCAATCAAGCCCAACATCCCTACACGATGCTGTGAATTAGAATGCCAGTCGAAATGTTTGATGGCTGAATTGTGAAAAGGATGAGGCTTTCAGCAAACACGAAAAATAAAAAACAAAAATAAAATAAAATACAGGAATGGGTTTCACAGTCTTCACTGGGCCTGCCAAGTCTCTAAATACCTATCGGCTATCATCAGCCTGTCCAATTTCCAGCCTGTTGCCTGGTGAAAGCCAAATTTTTTCCTATGATGCAATTTTGTTCAAGAAATGCAGTGAAAGAAATGAGATATCTGCCCACCAATCATCATAAATGGTGACATCATGCTTTCAAATAGTTAGAAACCCATATTTCAGTTTTCCAGACTGAAAGCACTTGATTGAACGTGGCGTAAAAGATTCTTGCTCGAAAATTGAAGATGACACATCTGCACACGTAGCAAACATGCACTCGTAAGAAATAATGTAAAGTAGATGTTCAGAGAGGTGTTTAACTGCTCTTGGCTAGTGAGAGCTGCTCTTCGGCATGTAACCAAACAACGTAAATAAGATTGTCCCAGAAATAAAATCGGCAAAATCAACCAAATGCCAAGTAAAAAGGGGTCATTTTAATCATAGAGTTGACGAAACTTTAAATTTCTAAAAACTGATCACACACGCTGACCAAGGCAATTTTACCAATGTCTTTCGGCTTTTCTTCAGGCCGGTGATCAAAATTCCAAAGCTGCATTGTCGCCATCGTAAAGCTCGCTATGCATGCATGCAAACAGTGATGGATCAGGTCTGTTTTTACGTGTAATTTACGATAGCCTACGAGTACCTTTAACGCCCATACTGCTCCTAAGCCTCGAACGTCTTCTATCAAACACCATAAAGTCAAAAAACTTGTTCTTTGACATAATATCGGATAAGTTGAGGAAAATTCCAGTGCAAAAAATTCAAGGATTTTGCAATCTGTGCCTGGCACCTCACCACAAGAGATCAACTCAGAATGACTTGCAGCTTGAGCTTGTGTTCCAGGAACTGAGGCCTGCAATTCTGTGCCACAAGTTCGATTTCAGTAAAGGCTCAGTCATCCAGCAAAATGTTTGAGCAACTCAAATGGCAAAGTATCTGCAAACTCGCAAAACAGCACCCATTCTGGCCGTTGCAGCAACTAACAACCAAAAGTTTGGACTGAAAGAAAATTAGCTGGTTGTCTCCACCACAGTCGATGAAAATGGGCAAATCTGGCCCAAAATAGATCGCAATTGGGCTTCTGGCTGATTTATATAAAGAACAAGCTTCCTTGCAATGAAAAATTTAAAATGTCCAAGAAGGCATCTTCACAGGTCTCTCAAAGCTGAGTGAAATAGCAAAGAATAGACCATGCAATTACGAAAACCGGAGCACCACTTCCAACGACAACGCAGCGTTCAGAATGACAAAAGTATGCAGGCACGGCAAATTTATTTGCACAGGCATTTGCAACAAAACGTTCTGCTGTGAAGAAACTCTGCAGTTGAATGCACAGGCAGTTGCATGAGAAATTTTGAAAATTTTCAGAGGAGGAATATTCTGTTGATTCGAACATTCGTCATGAAGGACAAAACTGTAAATGGCAGGTATTGGCATACTATAAAAAAAGTACAAAAGAAACTCCTGGTGCATCATCAATTACCAAAATTGCAAAATTCCAAGAAACAATTTTCTGAAAAGAACTGTATGAAATGCAATGACATGAAATGCAAAATGACTCTGCAAAAAGCACAGATTGAACTTGGTATTATTCAATGTAGCGATGTTCGAATCGTTGCTATGGTGTCTGAAAAGTCACAATGAATTCATGAAATAAACCAATATAAACAGAGTTATTAAATAAACGAAAATTAAAAAAAAATCAAAATTGAGATGAATGAATGGTTCCCTGCAGAGCAGGTCGGCACCAAAGTGAAAACAAGATGTCACCTTCTAATAATGAGGATGGGTTCTCTCTTCAGATTTATTGAAAAAAAAGAACATAAGATGACAAGAAATGGCAGCCATGTTTGTGGCAAATTCAAAGGGAAGAACAGAACAAGACATTGACAAAAAAAACACTTGCACATGACCACCTGATACGTCATTATGGGAGTACAGTGTCAAAACAGGTACTTTTCACACACATTTTCCTGAAAAAGTGCCGCCATCGTGATTACAAGAAGAAAGGAATGTTGCAGTCAAAGTTGGAAAGATGGAAAACGTCTGTAGAGTTGAGTTTCTGTAAGATTGCAGTGTAACCAAAATTGTTTTGGCATTGTAAAGATCAATCACACCCGACACAATTGTAAACACTTTTTGTTGCCCAACAACTCAGCCAGTCATTCTTTGAACCTTGGCTCAAACAAATAAGTTTAGTTTTCTGACTTAAAATGGCACCAAATTAGCTCAAATGTAAATCTTCATTTAAACAAACTCCAAAGAAGTTTAGAAGATAGTGATTCAGGTTTTTTTATTTTTTGCCCCGCGATTGTTTACCGGCTTTCAAAGTGGGGGCTTTCAAAGCACTAAAAATCAATCTTTTTGTCTCAAATGTTGCCACAGCTGAAAAAAGCAAATCAAATATCAAAAATCTACTCTCACAAGCTTGGGAGCTTCGGCATAAAATTTTCTATGTGCACCGAATTTCAAATTTGCTGCTGAAAAAATGGCTGAATAACCTTATTCAAAGCAAAACATTCAGCAAGAAAAGTGAAAGAATGGAGAACTAAGAAGTTTGTTCATCAAGTTCTTCCCCCGGAAAGTACGAATTGTGCACAGAAAATCAAGTTGCGAGTGTCGGATATGTCGCAGCAAGTCAACATTCAAGAATTTTAAAAATAATGCAGACAAAAATTGTACTCGTAGATTGAGTAGGTTCATTTGTTTTATTACGATGTTTTGAAAACAAAAAATCGATCATTTGTCTACATAGCCATTTTCATGAAATTTTAAATGTAGGGTGCATCTCCCCGTGTTGGGTATTGTAGACTTCTCTGCCACAGTTTAAGCTTAAACAATTACATGAGAACGGAAATCGATTTTGCTGCTTAAAGATGCAGCATCTTCAGGTTTCCAAAGTGCCTGAGGCAGCGAAATCAATTTTGTCTATTGTAAGTGTTTTACAAGCCTTTAAACAGATGGCAGAGATAAAACAGCCAACCACAAAGTGACCATCTTCCTCTGCAGCTTCTTATCCACCATTCAGTAGCTCAGCATCTCTGTGCTTGAGAATAAATAGCTTTCTGACATTTCATTCAGCCATGAGAATGCAATTTATTTCATTTAAAAAAGATTGGGCTTCTCAGTTTTAAGAGAAAAGAAAACACAAAAAGCAACTCTGAGGACTGTCAACCAAAAAGATGCAAGCAAACAAACGTACCATCTTCCTCTTCCTTCTTATCTTTCTTCATGCTCAGCATCTTGGTTGAATAAATGAATTTGAAAAATTGCTGTGACAACTAAGCGAAGAAACTCATTGAGAAACGAAAACAAAGAAAAACTCGGGGACTAGAAAAGAAATTACAAAAAAACTTTCCTGTTATCATTTTTATTTTGTCGGAAATTGTCCCAAACCAATTTATGGCATAACGAAAACATCCAATCGGAAACAGCTTCCAAAGAATGGCTTCCAACTATGGTATATCAAGCCGCAGAAGGGGGGACCCGACCAGTTCTGGGGTTTACATTTACACTGATTACACTCCCCAGCAGGGTTGCAAGAGCAGAGTCCTTGGTGGGGGATGGAGTCCCCAGAAGTTGAAGAAACTTTCGAGCGTAAAATTGCTGTTTTTCTGTAAAAATATGGCACATAAAGGGAA
>JASGXE010016573.1:0-14801 GCA_030068105.1 Sinentomon sp. SZTP_YWyxl
CCGAATAGAAGTTGAAAAGCATGGCCCTGCGCTTGTTAACCGGCACTTGCCGGAAGGTGCTCTCGCGCGACTGACACAAGGCGAACTTTCCCTCATTGTAGTGCACTGGATACCCACGTAAACTTCTAAAATAATCTCATCCCTTATAGCTTCAAAATTTGACTTTATCTACCATTCAGGAGCATCTTGAAGCAGGTAGCTACCTATTCTTTCATTCCGGGTACCAGCCAGTGTTGAATCAGTTGTCCTGGTTAAATTCAAATTGTGACATTTCTTTCAAAATCTCAGATCCCCCTTTTCTGCTTCATTTTTCTCTTTCTTTTTGTTTCTTTGCATCTTTTTTGTTTTGTTTGTTTGTTTTTTCTTTTCTTTTTACCAACATAACTTACTTCCCTTTCTGCTGGGACGCTCTGTTTTATTATTAGGGGTGTGGAGAATCGGAATCAAGCTCAAATTCCAGGAATCGGAATCGAGATCGTCCCGGAATCGGAGACTTGGAATCGGAATCGAAATATCCAGTTTTTGTTAGATATCTCAAAACACACCCCCCGGGGTATGCGATTGCAGTTTTGTGGCATCAATTGCTATTTTCTTGCAATCCCATCCCACATCGGTGAATAGCACACCTCTGGGTGTGTGATTCTCTGGAATAGGAATCGAGATGGCCCCGGAATCGAGAATTGGAATCGAAATATCTCGGAATCGGAATCGAGTTTTTTGGAATCGCACACCCCTATTTATTTGATATCTACTATTTTTTTTTGAGATTGTGAATGGGTATGCATGAGGAGATGAGTGTTTGATGATTGTTCAAGTTTGGATCTTGCCTGGTTGTGTAGGCCTATGTGTGTGTGTGTATGCTGAGTGTCTGAAGTGATTGCAATTGACGAGGCCCCGTCCACATTCCGATGATCTCAAATCGGTGGTCCCGAAAACCGGACAGCCGGACAGGACTGCCGGACAGGCAGAAAGGACCGCCGGACCGACCCGCATAGGTTAGGTTAGGTTAGATTAGGTTAGGATAGACTATCCTAACCTAATCTAACCTAACCTAACCCGTCCGGGTCGGTCCGGTGGTCCTGTCCGGCAGTCCTGTCCGGCTGTCCTGTCCGGCTGTCCGGTTTTCAGGGACCACCCTCTTCGCGGTCATTTTCCCTCCTTTTCCCTTTGCCCCTCCTTTCGATAATGTAGCCGACGGTCGCGCTTCCTTCCCATCCCTTCCCCTCCCTTCGATGTCGGTCTCTGTTCGGACAGGCTTTCATGCCATCGAGGCAATCATCAATTGTGAACAGCGAGGTTCATCATCTAGGAAAGAGGGGAAGGGTCAAGGGATGGGAAGGAAACGCAACCGTCGGCTGCATTATGGAAAGAGGGCTAAAGAGAAAAGGAGGGGAAAGGACCGCGAAGAGAGATAATCGGTAAAAGATCTTTAAAAGGAGCAGTTGGCATTGTAACGAAAAGAAAGGCGAAAAAACTACTGAATGAAAAGTCCGAAGGACTAAAACTCACAGGAGACTTTCGGCGTGACCCACGCCTTCGTCAGCAATCAACCGACTGAGATTCAGCCCTCGTAAAACTGGTTCTTGACACATCATACTTCATTTTTTCAGGAAAGTTCTATCAAATGTATGATGGGGTACCAATGGGCCTTTCTCTGTCACCGCTCTTGGCAGACATAAGTATATGTTGAAGACTTCATGACAACAGCATTAGCGGAAGCCAGATTAACTCCCACATTAGCGGAAGCCAGATTAACTCCCACATTAGCGGAAGCCAGATTAACTCCCACATGGCTACTCCAATGTGCCGATGACACACTTTTGGCCTGGCCACATGGCCAAGAAAACCTTGATAGGTATCTTCCTGCAACATCTGAAATCTCAACATCCCTCCATGAAAGGGCCATACGGGGCATAACATGACACAACAGACCAAAACAACCTGTTTTGGCCTGCTCAGATGACCCGTTGTGCCCCGGTGCCCTGCCGTGGCCTTGTCAGGTCGTGGCCTTGCCGATTGTTCTTCAGGATTACGGGGATGAGCTCAGGGATGTGGGAAGTCAAAAATGCCAGCGGGGGCGGAGCATAGGCTCAAGGAGTCGCTGCAATTTTTTCCAATTTTGGAATAATTTTAACTGTTTGCCAAAAAAGGCATTTCCGGAATTTCGAAAGATGACACGGGGGCATCGATGGGACTGATTGGGAGCCAAAAGCCGGAATTGCAACAAAATGATTTTCTAGTTTAGCTATACCTACTTGTTTGGATATGGTGGGAGAGGTGTTCTCCATTAATTCCACCGTCACAATGTTTCGATGCTCTTGTTCTGCCAAACTGTTGGCAACCATAAAAATCAATCTGTTCTGTGGAGTGCCACTCACTGCCGCCTTGAAAATTTGCATGAAACGAAGAGGTCATATTTGAGGTAAACACAGTGTCAGGTTGCTTTTGGGGAGCGTGTGTCTTCAAGCCAAACTCAAAGTTCCAACTGACAATAATTAGGCATTGCAAAACAAAATTGGCCAAATTCCAATTGGCAAAATGTTTGCCGCAGTTTTGGGCACCATATGGATTTAGGTAGGTATTTTGTTTCCAAGGGGCATTGGTTCCAACGGGGGATGAGGCAAGGGCAACACCCCCTCAGAAAACAGCACTTTCAGTTGTTGGGGGATATCCCCCAACACCTTGGGGGATATTCCCCCAACACCCCAGCTTCAGCACCCCAGGGTGGTGGGCCTTGTGACCCTGTTGTGGCCTGCTGTGCCTTGTTTTGCTCCGCATGGCCCTTTTGTGCCCAATGTTATGGCCATGTTTTGGTTGTTTTTGCATTTTTTGGCATGTTTTGTTTTATCAGTTAGGTACCGACTTTGGCTAATACAGTGGCATAGAATTTCAACAGGGGCATAGAATTTCAACAGGTTAACGGGGCTTGATGCCATTTTTACGCCTTGCACGAAAATATGATGTTTTGCAGTGAATGTTCCCATTCATTCTATGTGGCCCTGGCGGAGTAAGTCCTGCATGAAGTCCTATCCGGATTGGAAAAAACTAATCTGGATTGGAAAAAAGTAATCCGGATTGGAAAAAAGTAATCCGGATTGGAAAAAAGTAATCCGGATTGGAAAAAACTAATCCGGATTGCAAAAAAGTAATCCGGATTGGAAAAAAGTAATCCGGATTGGAAAAAAGTAATCCGGATTGGAAAAAACTAATCCGGATTGGAAAAAACTAATCCGGATTGGAAAAAAGTAATCCGGATTGGAAAAAAGTAATCCGGATTGGAAAAAAGTAATCCGGATTGGAAAAAAGTAATCCGGATTGGAAAAAAGTAATCCGGATTGGAAAAAACTAATCCGGATTGGAAAAAACTAATCCGGATTGGAAAAAGTAATCCGGATTGGAAAAAAGTAATCCGGATTGGAAAAAAGTTGTCGCAAAAAGAAAAAAAATCCACAACGTTGTTTGTGACCCTTCTACGCTTCCGTAGACGCGCGATCGCGAATTTGCGATTTTTTTTGTCTTGTGAGAAATTTTTTTTTTCTTTTGTGACTGCTGGCGATTTTTTTTTGTTTTTTTTTTTTTTTTGGATTCGCGAATCTCGATTCCTAATCCTCGAATCCGAATCCAGTCAAAAATTTCGAATCCGAATCCTGCAAAATTCGTCGAATCCAAATTTCTCGAATCCGAATCCAGCTTCAGGATTCGGATTCGAGTACGAATCCGAATCCGGATTCGCTCACCCCTAAGACCCGCACAGTATTCTTACCATACATTCCAGGCCTGTGCACAACAGTAGGCCACATTCTCGCATCAGTCAAACGGCGATTAATCCACCTTCCTCCAAGAAAAATCGGATCATTTATGACACATAAAATACCAATTCGCCCAGCGGATCCTGGCGGTGTGTATGCGTACCCTGCGAATGCAATCTCTGCTACATCGGTCAAGCCACAAACTGTCTGCAGAAAAGAATTAAACAGCACCAATATTCAGTCAAGCGACCTGATTACAATCAAACGGACTTGTCTCACCACACGCATCATACTGGTCATAAACCACTCTGGACTGAAACCAGGTTTTCCAGGAACCCAGGCCCTTCAACAGTAGAATCAAAGTAGCCATCGCCATCCTGACCAACGGCATCTGTTCTGGTTTTTATTTTTTATCCCAAATGTACAAAGGTACAAAGCAAACATGTGTTTTTCGTGTAAATGAAAAATGCGGCAGGTAAAAAATGGTGAAAACTTATAATTGGTGCTCTATCATGCAGCCAACATCCCAGCATTTCATAGAGCAGTTGTTGGTTGGTAAGTTATGAAATTGAAAACAATCCACATTCGATGCCGGGCCAATCGGCCAAATGAGGAAAAAGCCTCAAACCACAATGACAATTTTAATTAAATTGTGTTTAATAGTTGTGTTTAATTAAAATTAAACAGATTATTACAACATGTCATGACATTAAAATAAAATTAAAAACAAAACATGAAAACGCACGAACTGACCAATTTTGGGAAATTTTTTCTGGCATGATTGCATTTTTCACAAGATAATATTGCTTTGGATTTGTTGCCATGCACAATTTTGTGGTGAAAGGGGGAGACAGCCATGGTAGGTCAGGACAGATGCAGAATTTGAGAATTTTATTTATTTTATTGCTGGGAAGCATGAGGGAAAGGTAACACATTTGTCGATTCTGAAACTGCTTGTGCCAAAAATACATATGAAAATGCAATCATTTTTTTTTTACTGCCGGCGCAACCGCAAATCTGATGAATCGGAGTAACCGCGCCGTGAAAATAAAAAGAACAGTCCCCCAAGTGGGAGAAGTCGGGCCGATATTCCACATTGCATCCATTTTGCATCCAAATTGCAGTTTGTTTTTGGGTGTGGGTGCAATGGGGAGAATGATTGAAGGAGGTGCAAAAATGGTACGGCAACAAGGCGAGAAAAAAAAAATAAAATAAAAAAAAAATAAATAAACCGTAACAAAAACATACCATCTCAGCACGTGGCCGTTTTCATGAAGAATCTCCATCCAGAATTTGGTAGGTATTAAACAATTCTAACCTTGATGACAATGAATTGTTGCAACGAGCGCAAATTCCACAACAAAGGAAGAGAAGCATACCTATGCACAGAGGAATTGGCAGAAGCTTCCTGGATCAACCCACAAATTTGCCAAAACCTTTTTGCACCAATGTGTGGCTATTTAGGAGGGGGCTGTGCCCTGGCTTTGCCAATTTCCTCTCTTTTTTTCTCTGTTGTTGTGGTTTATTTTCTTTAGCATAACACATACAGACAAAGGTACACACATACACATTGAGAGCAATTGAACAATTTTTTTTTTACAATGAAATCAGCAGAGGTATTCAGAACAGCCAGTGTTGATTAAATTTTGTTTTCTGTTTTGTTTTGTTTCTGTTTTTATTTTTTTCCCAAAACACAGAGTATTGTGGCGACCAAAATGACAATCCAAAATTGACAATAATTAACATCTTACAAGGGATGCAGATACAATTTTTGAACAAAGAAATTACAAAATTTGTAGTGAAAACGAATGGGCAGATTCCGCAGATTATCCTCAAATGAATATTGAAATGGATCTTTTGGAATTGATTTTTGAAATTGAATTTTGAAATTGCTTAAAAGAAGGAAGAGCCACGCAGGTAGTATGATATGGCCAGGAAGAAAATGAGAATAACAGCAAGAAAAAATCACTTACATGATTGCAGCCACACACATGCCAAGGTGGTATAGATGTACCAAGTTCAGAAAGGTCAGTTGATGATTGCAGCCACATTTGAGCCCAAAAGCAGGGCAGATAACCAAAGAGTCAGATAGCTCCAAGAAGATTGATATTTGAATCAGGCCCTAGACAAAAATTTGGCATTGGCATGCAAGAGAAAAATAAAAATGGGAAGAGTTAGTGAGGTATAAGTATCGCTTGTAATCATGGCACAAGTTGGTATGTTTGGGCTGGGCCTATCTATTCGCAAATATCTACCTGCAACTGCAGCAGTAAGGGAATTGAAAATGCAAAGAAACTGCCTGCCTAATACGGCACAGACATTAATTGTAGCCTAGGTGGGCCTGACATGTTTGAAAGTCTGGCCGGGGAAGGGCGAGGAAAGTAGCCTAGCTAGAACGGAGTCCCCACCCACGGCCCCAACAAAATGATCCAGCTGGAAAGGTGAGCCCTAGAAATCACCAAGCATGTACCTACAAAAATAAACAAAATGAAACTTGTTTGACATGTTGAATTGGACTAAATAGATGTAACACGAAACAAAAGTGGCAAAAAGACAAAAAATGAATCACCCGTTTCAAAGAACCGATATGCCCAGTTCCCCCAATAGGCCTAAGAGCCGATTGGACCAAAACTCCAATTACACTAGATCGAGGATCAAGAAATATTAAAATTACTATTTGTATGGGCCAGAATTCGAAATCCAACCAATCTCAATTGGTTCCAAATACAACCGGATCCCTGTCGAGAGAACTGGGCATAACAGAAAAACGACAAAATTTTGGATTGCACATGCCCAAAATGCAGACAGTGGCAGAGAGGGAGAAAATGATTGTGCGGAATTTAGGTAAATTTTCAAATTTCAAATTTCTCCCCCATTTCAAATTTCTCTCCCATTCATAGCCAGCCCATCGTAGCACTTTGCAACTTTGTTCCCTTCTTTTTTTGCTAGTTCTTCTCCTCCATCACTTTGTTATATGACATGAAGACACGAAGCATCACCAATTTTGTATTAACATTGTTTCTTATTTTTTCTCTCACCCTCGGTTGCTCCTTATGAGCACCTCGTTCTAGGTGAATCTTGCACGCTTATTTATTTGCCTGATTGGTGTTTCTACGTCTTCCTTGCTTCAACGATTAGATTGTGGTCACCACTTTTGGCCTGTAAGTTGTAACATCGGATGGTTCCTTCCACTGCAATCCAATCTATTCTCTGCGCTTTAAACTTCACCTGGAACGAACTGCTCTGAGAATAAACCTAAGGTGAGTAAAATATTTTTATTTGTCAATACCGCTTGTCTCTTTGAATAATTTAAACAAAGAAAGAAAGAAGTGAAAAAAATCCGTGCACTTGCAGTGGAGTCCTGCAACTGCAGGTGCGTACCCACGGGTACCCGTAGGTACCCGCAGGTATGGGTAAGCTTTTAAGGATGACGGGTGGGTATGGACGGGTACAGAGCAATCCTGTGCGGGTATGGGTAAGGACTCACGGGTACGGGTTGGGTATGGGTGCTGGAGGGAGGAACGGGCTTTTCTTGGCCCGGAAAATGGGTAAAAAAATTTCTGGGGACAAAAAAAATTGCGCCGGGACGCCCGAAAAAAAAAAAATACTTTGCAAAATAAAAACAAAAAATAAAAAAAAAAACGTGCCGGGCACAGACATTTTCTGTGAGAGAAAAGCCAATTTCTATCTATTCTATTTTATTTACCAATGATAGACACAAAGGACAGATAATGTATGGACACGTGGACGGAAACAATAAAGAATCAAAGAAATTGTTACCTAGGTTATAAATGAGCGGCAACTCACCAGCCAAAAATCCGGAGATATTGGTCCTCAAATTTAGTGATGCAACTGATGCATAGACATCATCCCATATTTAGTTATTGTGGTTCAGCTCAGAAATTCAGAAACACAGAACATTGCAGCACAAAAAATTTCACACCATTGGAGAAACGAAAGTAGGTTGGTAGGTACCTCATAGAATGGGAAAGAATAAAAGGTATGGCCATTAGCAATGTATTAGACTCAGTATGTCGGTACCTTGGTTACCTACCTCAGTAGGCAAGTGTATGCACAGTGCCAAAAAGGACCTAGCTTTTGGAAAAAGGATCGATCACCCTGTGCCGACTGATTACCTATCTAGCTGGTTGTTACCAGTGCAAGGTACCTAGGTATCTACCTACCTATCTCCACCTCCACGAATCCATATGCCTCGTGTCCATCAAAGGATGGGCATTCCAGGCTGAATTAACAGCCTATTGCCCTTTCTACTCCAGCTCTGCAACTGCTGCACAGTACTCATAGCACAACCAGATGATTAAAAAAACCCAGGGCTTGGAAAACTCCCTTTCGCTGTGCTTCACGAAAAGGCACACATGTAGGTACAAATTGCAGTGGCCCAGTTGCCGCACCGTATAGACTTTGGCCCACTGACCTACAACGAAAAATCTGCCCATCTTCCTCACAGCTTAAAGGTAGGTGGGAAGGTACCTATTTTATTTACACATCTGAATCCGTGCTGAGATTTCACCCCACCTACCTGGTCAAATTCTGGCAAAAGCTGCTCGACCAGGGATAGCACCTCGAATCATGTTTTTTGGTTTAAAGTGAGTCTACATAGAGTACATAGAGGATGTGATTGAGCGACATCAGAAATTCAAACCTTGTGTGAAGGCAGCGACCCAAAGTCAAAATTTGAACTTGCCTTTAACTTATCTAAACATACCCTTGGCTTTAGCTCAAACTCAGCCCCAAATTTTGGAGAAATGTAACAAGAGGGTCCTTCTTTTTTTAAAAACTGCCGGCGCAACCGCAAATCCGATGAATCGGAGTAACCGCGCCGTGAAAATAAAAAGAACAGTCCCCCAAGTGGGAGAAGTCGGGCCGATATTCCACATTGCATCCCAGATTTGAAAAACCGATTTGGTTTTTGGGTGTGGGTGCAATGGGGAGAATGATTGAAGGAGGTGCAAAAATGGTACGGCAACAAGGCGAGAAAAAAAAATAAACCGTAACAAAAACATACCATCTCAGCACGTGGACGTTTTCATGAAGAATCTCCATCCAGTGGTTCGTCACAGTTGTCAAATTGCACAAAAAGTGACATCATGGTCACCAAACAAAAAACACACATGTCCAACATGATCAGTCATGTCCAAACATGATGAAAGTCACAAATTCAGTCAAAAAATTCAATTGATTCGATTCGTGCAAGAATGGGGAAAAAATTACCAATTAGGCAAACTGAAATTTTGCGTTAACTACCTGTCTGTATCTACCTATGTGCCAAATTTAAACATGATTGCAAGCTACCTAGGTATCTACTATTTTTCTCTTTTTTCGCCTACCCCGATCCTACTCACAAAAAAGCTTCGAGATGTTGACTGCATTGAAAAATGAATGGGCTTTCTTCAAGTCAAACAAAGTTTACCTGCAAGCAACTCCACCGATGATGCGTCAGAGCGAACCTGGGAGTTCTCGCGCGCCGCAGCGGTAAGTAGACCCTCCCAGTCCAACTCGTCAGCATAATCAACAGAGCTACCTACTTGTGATCTGAAGTTAATCACAGTTGAGATGTTCACTGCAGCCCAAGAAACAAACGAGCACCTTTTTATGGGTGAGGAGGGGATTTCTGTAGGTAATACAAAACTCAGATAGGCAGCCTGAATCTATGGATCTAGTACGCACCACAATGCAAAAATAGGCCACTGCCTTCATTTATTTTCGTAGGTACCTACCATGAGTAACAAGGAAGGCAGGACCTCTGTTATCAAAATACAAACGCAAAAAGTCGGTTCGAGAAGATAAATTTAATAAAAAAATAAAAAAAATAAAAAATAAAAAATTTGCAAATACACAACATAAAAATAAATACCTTCATACATGAATACCTTATAAAAACAAATTTTCAAGAAAAACAAAATAAACAAGTAGACATGAAAAACCTAGGGGCTAAAAAAAAAAAATAAATAAATAAATACCTACATCAAAGTAAGTCCAGGGAAACAATCATAGCAGAAAAGTACCACATCACCCCCATCTGTTCGAAGATCGATCATGAGCATGGTGAAGACCTTACAAGTAGCTGCCTGACATGATCACGAAAAGCGGGACCCTTCATTGCAAGGCAGTCTGGAGTAAGATTTAGACTATTCCATAGGAAAATAGAGCCAACAAAGAAACTGTGTCTGTCCAGGTTACCGAATGTGCAAGGGATTTTCAATGAAAGATTTTTACATTTTCTTGTGGAGCCGGTGTTTAGACTTGGATGCAAACACGTTTCTGCCCACCCACCTCTGTCAAGGATGCAATTTCTGAGAATCTCAAGAGCATGCAACTTCCTCCTGAGCTCAAGGGATTCCCAACCCAATTCCCGAAGAAGTCCACTCACACTTACAACTGGGTAATGGCCAATGATTCCGCACACAAACCTCGCCGCTCTTCTCTGCACAGCCTCTACTTTCGATTTGACATGAAAGATGAGGATTCCATGTGGTAGTTGAATACTCAAGCAAGGACCTAACAGTGGAAAAGTACAGAATAGTCTTTACACGTCTGGATGCTGAAGAGTAATTTCTGATGAGAAATTTTAATTGCACTGAAGCCCGTTTGACAATGCTGCAGATATATGGGCCCCAATCCAGTTTCCTGTTGAAGGTCAATCCCAAATATTTCACTGAATCTGGTCTTGGGAGAACAGTGCCACCAGAAGTATAATCACAAAGGGTGACCCTATTAGAGCGGTGGAAAGAAATTACATTTGATTTTGATGTGTTTATTTCCATGAGGTTTGATTTGCACCAATCAGTCACAGTATCAAGGTCAAGCTGAAGCAGTTGCGAGTCATCCTGTGTCAAAAGAGGTCTATACAAGACAATGTCATCAGCAAACAATCGTACACATGAACCGATACCTTCGGTAATGTCATTGATATAGATGAGGAAGAGAAGGGGGCCACACACCGAACCCTGTGGGATACCGCTAGTGAGTGCCTGACAGTCTGATTTTTCCCCGTTCAGAAGAACCTGGAAATTTCGGTTGGAGACAAATGTTATGATCCAATTGAAATATTTTCGGGAATGGCCAATTGTGCCAATTTTGCACAAAGTACAGGAATGGAAACTCTGTCAAATGCTTTCACCAAGTCAATGAAGATAGCATCAACCTGAGTGCCTACTTTAAGGTGCTGGATGATATCATGTGAGAAAGAAGTCAGTTGTGTTTCACACGAGAATCCTGATCTAAAACCATGCTGGAATTTGCTAAAGAAGTCCCCACATTCAAGGAGGTTACGTAAATATCCTGCCACAATTTTCTCCATTAACTTAGCTGAAGAGCAAATCAGGCTTATTGGTCTGAAGGAGGTCAGGGACACTGGCAATCCACCCTTAGGAAGGGGTTTGACAATATTCAACATCCAATCATTTGGAATGATATTACTTGACAAGGAGTTGTAGAAAATGACCAAAGAAACTTGGATAATACATCAGCATGGTTTTTAAAGAAGATCATCGGTATCCCATCAACCAAGTCAAAGGTGGAGTTTTTGCATGAGCGGATGGTTGCTGCAATTGCCTCAGGGGTAAAGATATCAGCATCTCTTATGAACTGTTGGTGTTCAGTTTGGTAGGCAGTGCCATGATTTGACTGAACAGGATTAAGAAAAGCCACTACAGCCTTAGCAAAAGAGTCACTAATTTTGGAAGAGGAATTGTGTTTTGCATTCACAGGTCGTAGGTCCATGTCGTTTGCCACACCAATTTTCTAGTTTTAGTTTTGGAGTGATGAAATGTCCAGAAGGTTTTGGTGCTGATAACATCATTTATTGCAAGGTGCCTCAAAAACTTTGTTTCTGTTGCCCGTAGTTCCCTTTGGTAGGCTCTTAAAGCAGATATGTAACTTGTCGTAAGCTGAGGCTTAGACAAGCTTCTCTGGAATAGACTACGAAGTCTGCAGTACTTTGAGCGAAGATTGCGATTAAACCAGGTAGGCACTGGTTCCCCATCTAAACGTGGATTATGTTTAATTGGAATATAGTGCTTGATTGCCAGAGCGCATAATTCCTTAAAGTCCTGCCACAGAAGATGGACATCGGCTACTGGTTCAATGTCACAAAAGGACCAGCTCAAAAACCTATCGACCGCTTCTTTGTCATACGAGCAAAAATTAGGTTGTTGCTGACATTGGGAGGACACTATGCTTGGCACAGCAGGAAGTTTAGCAGCCTCGACACTGAAACAGGCTGACACCATGAGATGATCACTCAGGCCTGGGATTGCCCTGATGGAATTTAGATTTAGCTTCGGGCAGTGGAAAACAGATCAATAGTGGACCCATCAAGACAATTAGGATCAGAACTAGCTGGCCTAGTAACAAAATCCACACACTGCTTAAGTGCAAAGGAATCCATGAATCTCAAAAGACCAGGGGGGAAAAGATCATGCTCTTCACTTTCGCTGAGAACATTGATGTTAAAATCCCCCAACATGAGTATGGGATGGGTATTATCCACCATACGAAGTGATAGAATAGCTGAGGCACACTCACTGCAGATGGCAGAAAAATTTTCAAGTGGCAAGCCAGGAGGGCGATATAAGAGTATGACAATGGTTGCCGGAATACTAAACTCAAGGGCCACAATCAAAAGCTCATACAATTTGCTGGTGAATAACAGTTTTGGTTTAAAATGAGACTTAATCCCCAACAAGACTCCACCTCCAAACCTGGAGCGATCGCGCCTGAAAATGACAAAACAAGATGGCAGAATATCCACTTCAACACAGGAGTCATCTAGCCAAGATTCTGTAACTGCAATTATATCAGGATTGAGTGGTTCGAAAATAGGACGTAAAGCATAACGCTTAGGTAAAATACTTCTGGCATTGAGCATAATGAGAGAGAAGGGCGACCAGAGGCTGGATTGGCTCAATGAAGATGATTGCCGAGGTGATAAAAGCTGCTGACTAGACCCAGAACTGCGTGAGGCATTGGAGCCATGATGTTGCTCTTGTGGCTCGGGAACAGCCCAGGTGGAACAACCAGGCCTAACAGTTAGCATAAAAAAGCATTGGTGGAGCGAAGTATTTCTGTACCCACCTTAGCAGCCCCTACCATGGAGTAATGGAGTCCATCTTGTGACATGGCATCACTCTGAACAGCACGTAGGTCCAAGAAGTTTACGTTTACAATATTACTGCAATAAAATGCCAAGGATTCATTCAGCCTGTTGATCTTTTGCTGGACATAGTCACCTTTATACAATCTGGGAGGAATGGAACAAATATTTAGCTTCACATTGAGATTGTTTTGGGCAGCAGGACCAGAGAGACTTGCATTTATACCAGTTATGAGGCGACAAAAGGTGAAAAAAGTATCTGAGGCTGAGAGTTCAGCAATGTCAAGCTCGCCAACAGCCAAGTTAACAAGCACATTGCTGTTGGGGGCTAAACCAGAAAGACATCTTTTAAGGATATTAAAGACCTCACTGACCCTCAGACCCTCCTTCCACCGAGAAAATTTGTTACAAAGTTTAACATTGGAGAGAGAAGGGTAAATCTGCCTAAGGTTTGAGCTTCCAATATTGATGACAGCTGGCAGTGCAGGATTGGGACAAGAGGAGGACGCAGAAGTCCCATCGTGTGGATAGGAGGTGGTATTCTGCACTCTAGAGGAATCTGGGCTTGTGGCTGGCTGACGGGAAGAATCAGCACCTTCGTGGACACTCAATATTGCTGACGGAGATGAATCAAGAGGGGCAGAGCAATGAATCGGAGAATGAGAGGCTGCAACAGGTGCTGGACCTGCCAATGATGGCGATGTAGGCCCAGGTGGCAATTTAGTACGAGAAAGGAGGTCCTGCCTCAGCTCAAGAATAACTGCCTCCAGGTTTGAGATTGTGTTTTTCATGTCCCCATTTCCACATTTTGGGGAGGAAATGGGGACATGAAATGGGGACATGAAATGAAAAATCTGGGAAAATTTCCTGAAAATTTTCCCAGATTTAATGTCAGCTCTCATTTCCAAAGAGAGCTGACAAGTCCTACAGGAAAAGACAATGTTTGCAGCACCATTGAAGGAGCAATTGAGCCCAGATCCTTCAAAAGAGACCCAACCTGAACAGTCATCGCATTGAACCCAGTCAGAAATTATAGGTTCCTTTGGCTTTGCCTTCGAGCACTTCGCTCCTGCCGGTACAGGCCCTTTAGTGGGTGCACGAGGGGTTGAGGAGGTGGGTCCTGGATTAAGCTCCACATCTCCAGAACACAACAAAAGTTGGCAGATCACCAATGCGATCCAGGTCAGGAGAAGTTTTTTCGTCAAGAACCCCAGTTTCAAATCAACCCTGCAATTCAGTGAGAGTAGCCGAAAGGTCGTAGCAAGGGAAAGTGAAGGACTTTTGCACGGATAGGTAATGGCCCAAACTGGAGATTTGCACAAAACGCTCAAAAGATCTCGAACGATCAAGCTGAAGCTGAATCAAAGAAAATCCAGAAACTGGCTCTGTGCAGTTCAAAAAAATGAGAAACTGAAAATAAAAACGAAAAGCCCAGGACGCCATTGTGGGTCACAGCAAAAAAGGACAAACAACGAAAATAAATACCACAAAAGAACAAATCAATTGAAAACTGTGGACAAATTCAAACGAGCCCCAAGGAAAATCAAAAAGGCACCAAAAGCGAAAGTGAAAAAATCCTTGCCACCGTGGCCATTTTGAGAAACAAGCAAGAGCGCACGGAGCCACACCAGAGATTGCGTCGGCAAAAAAAAAAATACTGCGGGGTCAGCAGCCAGCAGCAAAAAGTGGCGCGACCCCTCATCGCCGACGCGATGAGGCCACGAAGGAGGCCAGAAAACAAAAGACCCAATAGTGAGTGAGTCGGAGCGCATGAAAAAGAAAATCCAACAACACAGCATCATCAGGGAATAGGGATGCAATGTTGTTAGCATCTCAGGAGGCATTTGCAAAAAAAATAGCATCACATACCCATGTTCAATGTTTCATCGTTTCCAATTCGTCAAGATGACAGGTCGTTGGATTGAGAATCATCACAT
>JASGXE010016574.1:0-10430 GCA_030068105.1 Sinentomon sp. SZTP_YWyxl
TTAATTTGCATCCGTCTGGTGTCCCACAGGACTTTATTTGGCCATCCTCATCCTCTCACATTTTGTTCCAGGGTGTCTTGAAAAGTGGCCTTTTTCAACACTGCCTGCAAATGACAAGTTTTTCCACAGAATGGCATCTGTTAGTGCACTCCGCAGGGTGGGAGTGATCCAAAACGTTGTCTCTGCCTTGGGATTACTGCATGGAATCGTGTTCTCAGAAATGAAACTGGGTTTGCTCTTTTGTGGTGATTTTGTCCCACAATGTCCGAGATTTTGCAGCCACATGTGTCAGCATGGTTTGGCGATTGGTTGACCACTCACCACAGACATCTCGGAACTTCCCTCAACAACTGTAACATGCATCCCAAATTGGAAGGCTGCTTTTCAAGAAACCCTGGAACAAAATGTAAGAGGATGAGGATGTTCAAATAAAGTCTTGAAGACACCAGACGGATGCAAATTAAAGGTCCATGGCCCACCCAGGGTTGCCAGCGACCTGGAAAACCTGGAAGAGTCAGGAATTTGAAAAAAAGACCTGGAAAAATCTGGGATTTCAAGGGCTTTTGCTGCCAAACCTGGAATAGTCAGGGAAATCGAAATGTCAAAAAGGAACTTTCCAGTCAAATTACTCAGTTTGAGCCTCTGTTTTGGAGCATTCGAGACAATTTTTTGTCAAAAATGATTTTTTGCTTCTTTTTCAAAATTAATGGTTTTCATCAAGCTGTAAAATATTTGGCATTCTTTCAGGAAAATCCTGAAAATTGACAGGTTCATGAGACATCGGGCCTGGAATATCTTGAAAATGGACCTGGAAAAGTCAGGGAATTGAGATTGGGAAATGGCTGGCAACCCTGCCACCTTACCCAGAACAGAACACACTCTCCTGATCTGAGTAAAAACACAATTCCTCGAACTTACCAGATGCACCTCGCACGTTAAAACACAAAAAATCTAGATTAGTAGAAAAGTATGTTGTTATCGTTTTTTTGGAATGGAATGTGGCGAATGAGTTGATGTTGCAAACCCTTACTGAATCTACAGCCGCATGGCTATCAGTTCAGAATAGCAACTGATCATGAAATCCTTTTTAAAGGTACCTGCTGTAAAACAGATTGCAGGGATGACTGTGCAAGCCGCTGGTACATCATTTCAGGCCACTGCGGAAATGATTTCAGGACACTGCGGAAATGAATGAATCACTGGTGGGACTGGTGGTCCATGTTGAAATGCTCACATTTTGGAGTGAATCACCTGTCTACGGCTTGGCCAATAAAAATGCTTGAATATAATCAAAATCGCAAAGAGAGAAAGAAAGAAAGAATAATATGACTGAGTTAACAAGAGAGAAATATCACAACAGAACAATTTATTAATGAAGAAGAAGGTTCTGACAGGTCCAAACACAGATGACAAATCAAACAAAAAACATGCAACAACAAGACAAAACCCTCCACACAACATTTTGCACAAGACGGACCGGCCTCAAAAGTTGCAAATTTGTACATCCTACCTGGACTCACAAAATCAATAAGGACATATGGATAAAAACAAAATCGATTGGGAAATCTGACAAAAACTAAGGCCTACGGCATTGGACTCATCCTGGTGATAACTTTGCTACCTGCCCACAAAACCAACACTTTGCTACCTGCCCACAAAACCAACAATGACCAACCAACCACACAGAGCCAACTGCAAACTCGCTGCAAAAATTGGTTGCAGGTCGAGCAGATATGATGCTTATGGTTGCAAGCACAAACAGAATCCCAACAGGAATTGGCACTGACAAAACGAAATCAGCAATTCCAACAATCTTTTGAGATTTCTTTACAATTTTTGTCGATTAAAGGGCAGTTTTGGATGCGTGATTTTCCATGAAATATGAAAATTGTCATGAAATATATCATTTTCCACGAAATACCTCCGTTTCTCGTGATTACATGCGAAAGAGCTCTGACTTTCCTTTTTAAGGGGGGGGGGGTTGGGGTAAAAAATGAAAATAACATGATTTTTGGACTTCATGCTTTTTGATGTCACCAAATAGCCCATTTCATGCTGATTCCATCCAATGATAAAATTGCCATTACTGTAGCTTTATTGGTTGAGGACTATCGCGATTCCCATGCGACACTTTTTTCGTGCGACAGCATATTTTGCGTGTACTTCGAAGAATCCACAGTATTCAAGGCACGTTTTTACAGCTTTCACTTTTTTTGACATTTTTCGAACTTTCGCATGCTTTTTCTCTGCCACCAGAAGTGCTAGAGAGGTAATATTTGGCACACTGGAAGAAAAAAGTATGCTCTTTTCGGTGATAGAGTCGGAATTTCAATATTTTATTCATCAAGTTGTTCATAATGTTTTGGGCCATTATCAGGAAAAAGGTCTATTTAAATGAGGAATGTTGCATGTTTTTGAGAAAAAAATTAATTGCTTTTGTGGCATTTTAGTCCAAACCAGATCAAAAAATATCTACAGGTTCTCCCATAATCTTGCGCTGAAGTTAGGTCACCAAATTGTGACCTTTGACCCCACAACTCAGAAATGACGTGACCTAATGAGGTGAAATTTTGTGTGAGTGACCATGTTGGCATTTTGATTTTGACCCCAACCCCCCCCCCCCCCCCCCCTTAAAGGAAGCACAGTGCACATGAAACATTTGTAAAACCAAGCAGTCTTTCCGCTTTCAAATTTTGACAGCATTTTGAGTTTATTCACATCATTTTCCGATGTTTTATTCATGCGTTCAATAATCCCATTGTAAACATCACTTAAAAAGCATTTTAGAGGTTCTAGACTTTTTCTTCCATGGTCAAAAAACATTTTTTTACTATTGAGCGAAATTTTCTTAAAATTTTCACCATTAAGAGCATGCTCTACTTGTCACATAACACTGCTCTGACCTGATGCACCACCATTACTTACAGTGGAGTGATCAACTTCAATGGCAAAAATTTACCTCACAACCTGGAGTTGGAGTTAACCCCATATTGATCACTCCACTTTTGGAGGCTTTAATTAAGAGATCCTCCGGGCCATGCCATTGCAGAACGAAGATTGAAATCGTGTCTGCAGACATTCCTCAACTTTATAGAAGTGATGCACATTGTGCACATCTGGTAGCAAAACCACGAGAAAAGATATCAGGATTTGACAGAACCACCGCAGGTACTGGACAGAAGCACCTTAGAAGTGAAACAAACAGTCATTTATGTGCGAGTCGTTGCACCTCAACACGTGTTTCTTGAAGTGGGCACCGTGACACAATCCGTGACACATTCGTGGGCAAACTCGGTGCACTGCGAGCCTGCGATGGAAAGTTTTTTTTTACTTTATAGGCAATGCTCGTATGACAAACTATCTTTGTGATGTGAAAAATGGATGCATGCACACATCAGTCACAAATGGATGTTGTTCAGTCACAGAAGCAATAATTACTCCCTTAGTTTGCAGAAAGAAATGTGTTATTGACTCAAAAATGGGCTTAATCTTGCAATTTGCAGGCAATTGCTTGTGGAAGGTGGAAAACTGAAAAATGTAACCGTTTTGAATTGCAATTTCAAGGCAAAATTTCTTGGTCTGCATGATGATTCCCCAGATACTTGTCATCTAGTCAGATTTGTGGACAGGGTGTCTTGTATGTTCTCAAGATTAACTTATAAGGTGTGCAGGTAAGAGGCATCAATTGTGCCAAATTTATGTGAAGGGAGGTGTGGCAAATTGGATGTGGAGTAAAAAAGATTAAAAAACACGAGCCATCATTAAAAAAAACAAAAATGAAAAATGCAGCCACACTCACTGTTAATATGAATAAAATTCAACCTGGATAAGAGAGATGTGAGGAAATGTTTAAAATAACAGACAAAAAATCAACCACAATAAAATGAATAACTTTCTACAACAGTTTCTAAAAAAGAACAGCAAGGGACAAGAACAGGGTGGTCAAAAATCCATCAGTGACAAATCCAATTTTTTTTTTATTTCTAATTTCTCATTTTTCGTCCACATCTTTGGTCGTAACCAACGTTGTCAGATTTCTGCTCCATCTTTCAATTTTCCAGCAGAATTTTGGTCTCCAAAGGTGTGGCAGAGGTGTGGCAGTGCCACTGGCTTGTGGCAGAAGCCAGATGAGCCGATGTGGTAAAAGGTTTTCCCAGAAGACTTCCTTGCACATAGTCTCTTTATTTGGTATGCAGTTCTTATGGGCTGTAAGGAGGGGGTTTTTTATCTGGCCTTCCAGCTGGGTTTTCTGCCACCACCGACGACCAATACAGTTTGCACAAACGGTGGTTCAGATCAACAAAAAAAAAAAAGAAGACTTCGCTGACCGGATTATATACCATCCTGAATCATTGCCTACAATAATTATTATTCATAAGAGTCAAGGGAAATAGAAATTCGTTACGGAAAATGCAGACATTGCTCAACTTGACTAGAACAGAACGATAACACAAGAAATATATGGCATCAAAACGTTAACTAGGACGAGCACATGTCATGGCCACGAGGTCAAAATCAAAACAAAACGACAATGCTGCCGTGAAAAGGAAACAGTTCGTGATACGATTTTTTGGAGAAAATAAATGAGATCTTTGCACAAAATTGGCGGCTTGGAGCCCCCTCAACTGTTTTTTTTTAATTTGGCAAAAAAATTGCACGCCATAAAGGGCTTGAAATTCTGCATTGAACGAGCCATTTCAGGCAAAAGTCAGATAAAAACCCTGAAAAAAAAGTTTGTAATTCAAATAATTAAAAGCATTTTTCTAAAAACAACGAAAACAGCACGAAGAACGACGTCAAGTCTTTCTTTTTCACGGCAGTTTAACAGTGAGACAAAATATCAACACCAACCAGTGAAGAAATCCTTCCAATCAAACCATAGTTTCGTGTGGAACACAATGCCTTTCCTGTTCGCCCGCATTTGATCATCTGTTTAATTATTACAAATCTGCTTCGTGAAAATTTTAAAATTGGGCAGAAACGGTTCGCTCCACCTTTACAAGTCTGCAGTGACCAAAAATCAGGAACAAGTCAACAAACATTCGGCCATCTTCCCCATTCTAACTCATCCTCAGGTTCAACTCATTAGCCAATTCAGTGGACGGATTTGTGTTGCAAAAACTTCATTTTTGTGCACAATGCGTATTCATTTACCATTGTTGGATTGAAAGATGCATCCGTCTGTTGAATTGGTTTGAGTTGAACCTGTTTCCCCAAAGCCACTAACTGGGCCCAAGCTTGAAAAATAACCAATTTTATGCAAATATTTCTGCATGGAAATTTTATTTCTATAAACAACAATATTCCTTTTCTACCACTGAGAAAGATGTATCTGAATGTGGAATTGACTATTTTTCAAGCTTAGGGTATATGGGCTAGTGGCTTTGGGTAATTTAACCGTATGTTTTCTATGATGGGCCCATGTTCTCAATTTTCAGGTCTAGGCCACCAAGAGAAGAGAATTCTGAGATCAAGAATTTTGGCAACCATATTTCCGAGACTGCAACTGAAACAACTGTTAACAGTTTAAGACATTTGTTATCTGATTTTCTTTGCCAGGCTCATCCTAACGAATTGGCTCCCCTGCCAAAAAATGTTTGATGTCACAAACAATAATTGTTCAGAAATTTCACAACAGAAATTTCACAAAAGAAATTTTGGCCGGCTGTGGCAGGAGAGGACAGTGGTGGCATGACTGTGCCGGATGATGGCTCGGTGCTGTGATATGTGATAAAGCCCCATGTCTGCAGGGGCGAAACTTTGCCGTTTTCAATACCTATTTAAGAATGGTTAGCGACCTATCTACCTATTTGCTCCATTTTTTATACGTCACAGGAAAAATAGCCCAGCTAAGATAAAAAGAGTCTCCGAGTCCCACACCTACATCAGGGCACAAGGAGAAAGCTCTGTTGACGCCACCCCAAAAAAGCTTCAGAACCTTCCCCAAAATTCACTGATGGAAATTCACTGGAAACGTTATTTCTGACAAGAGGATATTTTCTCATTCTGTTCCTGGGAAGAGAAATAAGAAAGGTTTCAATAAAAGATTTTAATGAACCCTCTTTCAGGTATTGATGCAAAATACTTCAGAATGCAATGTCAGAGCAGCCTTCCCTTTCGTGATCATAAAATTCGTCACAATGGGTGAACAAACGCTTGGTGGAAGAGAAATTCCCCAAAATGGTCAGAACCTGCATCCTCCTCAAGTTATTGGAAATTGTGAAAATGTCACTTCTGCACCTTGTTTGGTCTCATTTACAGGAGTGTAATCATAACCTCAAACATACCTACCTACCTAACAACTACCTAACTATGCAACAATTATTTTCTAGAATCACATAAGTAAGGTTTTTGGTAAAAATGGCTGCCGGAGAAGAAAAATGACACGCATCACAAATATCATGTAGATAATCAGATAATGACACACTGCTAATGGAAATGCAAAACAAACAAACGAACACATCAGCAGAGACAACAAATGAACAAAACACATTTTCTGGATTGTTCAATAAACATGCACACTTGTGAAGGATAGGTTGGCTTTGCTTTGCAGGGGTGTGAGCCTCGGAAGAAAAAAAGCATTTTGCTTTGCATCACAAAGTAGGTAAAGTGATCACTGATCATGGTGGTGCAACACCATCAAAGTTAACATTCCATTGCATCTGTGTCATTCTCATTCAAAAGCCATCCTGAGCAATTTCCCATTTATTTTCATGCTATATTGTATTCGATTGGACCCAACAACCTCTGTCAAAAGGAAACAAAAGTCCGAAGTTGAAAATTGCATCTCTTTCTTTGCTAAAACCACAGTGCCCAAGAAAACGTTCCAAACCACATTTCCATGGCAAGAGGAGTGCAGTACCTGCCTTCCAAGATATGCACCCCTCTGCCCTCTACATGGCCACTCTGCCATGAATTGGCCTTGAAAACTGTGCACTTCAGCCCTGAAGAAGCTATTAATCCCAAAATCAAAAAGTGCCCACCTCCCTTCTGAAAATAACAATGTTCCAATTTCCTTTGTGAGTTTTAATGTACTGAAGGGAAGAATCGCATAAAGGAAGATGTTGATTGCGTGCACTAAAATCTGACAATAGCATCAATAACAACAGCGAGCGAGAGCAAGTGAGAGAGGGAGAAGGGGAGAGGGAGTTAGAGAGAGTCCTGCTGTACTCATGTGTACCAATCCCCTTCGACTTTTTATGGGCCAAGATACACGACACAATTTCAAAGTGTTCATGGACCTCAGGGGCCTTGGACGTCCCTGGAACAACTTTGGACCCTGTTCCAGATGAGATATCACCCCTGATCTATATTGCCAATGGTGTCTCATGTTAAGCAGCAAGGCATCAACTGCCCTCTGTCCGGTAACCCCCAAACCTAATAACAACAGCTCAGCCCTTGCAATCTTATCGGGGCTTCGCCCAGTCATCCCCTGTGGCTGAACCTCAGGACCCTTGTGCTGTTCCACAAATAACTGCCTAGCCGCAGTATAGCTTCGACTGTCCCTTCAGTTTGATGCCATGAATGCATTGGTGACAATAGCTAACATACCGAAATATTTGTTAGAATTTTTGAGAAATCTGAAATATGTTACGGAATTTGTGGATCAGCTAGTTTTGCCTGAAGCAAATGAAACCTAACCAATCCTTCACATCGGCCAAATAAAACACAAAAACAACAAAATGCAACCACACACAGGGATAGGATACAAGGTTTCGTTTATTCCGTTCCATCCTAGCCTCATGCACAAACTGTTTGAGTACTGCTGATAGTCACAGCAGTGTCGACATGTGTGCTAACATCGCTGTTATTATTGCCGTTAACGTTCCTACTGTTGCTCAACGATTTGAGTTGTTCATGCATCATCATGTGATCGTTGAACTCCTCAACGCCGTTGTACTTTTTCTTGCAGATCTGACACCTCAACAGCCTCAGATTTGTCCCAGTGTATTCATGACTAATGATCATATGGTTCTTCAGATTCCCCTTGCTTGCGAAAGCCTTTCCACACGTCGTGCATATGTACGGCTTCAAGCCTTCGTGTCGCACGACGTGAGAGAGCAGGTGTGTTTTCTGGATGAACATCTTGTCGCATATTGTACACTTGAATGGTCGCTGCCCTCGTGGATCATCATATGCCTCTTCATGTTGCCGCTCTGGTTGAAGCCCCGGTTGCATATTTGGCACAAGTGTGGCTTCGAACTGTCGTGGACCTTCCGGTGCTCCTCCAGGGCATCTTTATTTGGAAACGTCTGATTGCACTCACGGCAAAGATTCTTCGGCTGTTTGCTCTTCGGCCGTGGTGCTGCAGGTGGCTTCACTGGTTTCACAGCCGGGGGTGGCTTTTGTACCTTTGGTTTACCATTCTGCTTTGGAGCTAAAAGGAAAAAATAAGTTGACTCATCTTGAAATCAGATCTGGGAGACATATTTTGTAATGAAACATTTTTTTGCATTTGAACTTAGATTTGCCTGATAACAATGATAAGGTATTTGCTAATGTGATGTAAATAATAATCAAAATAAAATAAAAAATGCAGGAAAATACTTGGTGCCCTGGTATCCAACAATTGCAGGAAACTCTTTTGAGATTGTGCTATCCACAGTCAGTCACCAGCATGACCCCCCGGTATTTAGGCTTTTAATGATTTATTTTTTCCTTGTTCTCTATTTTTTGACAACTGAGGAAACCAGTTTCATAATCAAAATTCAAACTGGTGTATCACCTTGTAATTCTGGGACCACATCAATACTGACATGTTTTCGATTTGGACCTTTGGAATTAAACTTGTCGGATGGCTTATTTTGCCTGTCCGGTGTTGTTGTTTTGGCCCAACTCAACAACATTCCACAGTTGGCATGATGCAGCTTTGAATGCTTTAATTTCCTTGGCACGCAAGCATTCTCATAATAGGGGGTTACCCCCCTGGCCGAAGGCCAGCCACCCCCCCCCCCCCTGGCCAAAGGCCAGGGCCCACCCCTGGTCGGAGCCCGGGGACCCTTGCTAGGTTCCCTTTGGCCAAAGGCTAGAGGGGACCTTCCAAGAAAAATCACCTCCATATCAATTTCAGGAGAATTCCTATACGGGGGGTCCCCTTGGCCGAAGGAAGGCCAGCCCGCCGCCCCCCGGATGCCCGAAGGCCAGGGGGAGCCTGGCCTCGTTTCGTGAATTTTTCAAGAAATTCATTCTCAGTTTTTAGAGCCAAAGGGTGCCCAGTGCCAACCATTCTGGAAAACCTGGAATTGTCAGGAAATTTTTTCTTTCTGAAAAAGTCAGGGAATTTCCACAAAAATGGGAAAAGTCAGGGTAGGTATTTCCTACTTGAACAAGAACTCAAAAAGATAAGAAAGTGACTGCGACTGTCTCCGGCATCATTTTGGCCTTAAGAACACAAATTCAGCGCGGAAAATGAAGCCTAAATTTCAAAATTTCTTCAGCTTCTGGGGGGCTCCGCCTCCCAGACCCCCGCCAGGGGCTCTGCCTCTTGGAACCCCGCTGGGGCTCCGCCCGACCCACCCCCCTCCGTGAAATGTCTTATCCCCCCCTATAACCCGTGCCTTTGGGAATGTCTGTTGGCACTGTAGCATCCACGTCTTCTCCTCAAGCACCACCATTGGCGTTCTGAAGCTCAAGGGGTTAAATGTGACCGAACAAGCCCATGGAAGTCAAATAGTTAGGTATGGAAATGAGAAAGAAAGGTGCATGTCAGAAACGACAAATCCAAAGCAACAACCCTGGTACGGAACCTACCCATGGCACCAAGATCCCAAGATAATTTTGAGTCTGTGCATACATTGATTTCAATTCGGTAACCATTTAGCTGGAGGGTTTTCCATCCGTCCGACAGCAGGTATTTTCTAAATTTTATCGGCAGGTTGAGCATATGGTCATTTTTTGGTCCAAAGCCTCACGGAATGTACACAGAAGAAGATATGGCCATCGCCTGTCCTATAACCTTTTTAGTGTCCAAATGAAACAAGTCCAGGGCGCCACATGTGGCACTATGCTTTCCACTCCACATTAGACCAAACACAAGCATGGGGCCTGAACTCAAATTCCAGAGTGCCACACTGCCTCTGCTGCATCTCTGGTCTTTGAACAGAAGGGTGCCAATGATGGCGTTCTGGTCGTGGTGCCACTTCATAAACAATGCATCTATTTGAGCACCAACATATGGACAGGAAGAGGTTAATGCTTGTTGATTTACACTGGACAATATCCAAGCAAATTAAATTGTGTTGTATCATTTAATTCAAAATGGAATTGTAGATTCAGTGCAGAAACGTCCATGCAAAGCAAAACTAGAAAAACCCAACTTTTCTCAAGATTTCCAGCCATTGGGTTAAACGAAACAAAAAACCCTGGCAGCACAGAAAGAGTTAAATGGTAGATAAAAGATAAGTTAGACAAGGCACAACTTGTCTTTTATA
>JASGXE010016575.1:0-10157 GCA_030068105.1 Sinentomon sp. SZTP_YWyxl
GACGGGTTAGGTTAGATTAGGTTAGGATAGTATATCCAACCTAACCTAACCTGTCCGGGTCGGTCCGGCGGTCCTTTCTGCCTGTCCGGCAGTCCTGTCCGGCTGTCCGGTTTTCAGGGACCACCGTTTTGTCTTCTTAGTCGAGAGTAAATTTTAGGTTGTGGGTTTTTGCCGAAAAGAAGGCATCATACCTTACGTCTTGTCTTGTCAGGGTCGTCTGTCCCAGTGGCTCAGTTGGTTCGCTGGTCTGACTCCAAATCCGAAGGTTGTGGGTTCGATTCCCGCCACAGTCGGAATTTGTGGGTTGGGTCATGCTCCATTCTGGCTGCAGTGACAGAAAGGGAGACTTAGTGGCAAGTCTTCTAGTCCTTCGGAAGGGACTTTAAGAAGGGGTCCCGTGTGTTGCAATTCACCTGTGCACGTTAAAGAACACTTAGTCCGTCCAAGAGTGGCGGCAAGTTACAGAAACATAATAAAGCCACAGACACATACAGGGGTACCGAACACCAGTGGGGTATGGTGAATGATTGGTATGAATGGCGCCAGAGTAAGGCGCAAAGTATGAATGGGTTGATGTGGGCGAAAAGAAGCCCTGGGGAACACCCCGAAAACCTTACACAAGTTTAAGTTTAAGTTTAAGTCAGGGGCTCTGTGGGGGAGAGTCGGAAGACTTGTGCCACATATTCCTGTGGTGCAGGTCAATGATTGAAGAGAGACGTTTTTTCTGGGTGGATGGATGTGGACAGGGGG
Source organism: Sinentomon sp. SZTP_YWyxl (assembly GCA_030068105.1). Lineage (NCBI taxonomy): Eukaryota > Metazoa > Arthropoda > Protura > Sinentomata > Sinentomidae > Sinentomon > Sinentomon sp. SZTP_YWyxl. The sequence continues at coordinate 751 of JASGXE010016575.1, forward strand.
CGTTCACAAAGAGCAGGAATGGGCACTTGTTCGTGAGCGACTGGGAATAGGGAGGGAGAAGGAATCAGACCAGTGGGTGGAAATGCGAAGCAATATCTTGTGAAGTGGAAGGGAAAGGTTTCTGCTGCCTAGGAGTGAGGTGGTTGGAGATTTTTTGTTTTTCTTTATCTATTTTTTCGGATCCGATCTGGTGCATTGCCACGGGGTTGATAAACATGAGGTTTGGGAAAGGGTCGGGGACCCACCCCAGACCTAAGCCGGGAACCTGCCCGGAGACGGCGGCCCATTTGGCGGCCCCCCACTCGTGGTCAGTGCAAAACCGTTTTCACGCAGCTGGGAAGAGGGAGTGTGCGTACTGCTGGCGAACGCCGCTGGTGCTTCCGTGACTCCCTGCGCTAGTTAACCGAGCTTATGCCGGACAGCGCTCACGCCGCGTGACTGACACAAGGCGAACCATTCCCCCTTGTTGTGCACTGGAAGGGGAAGTTCTTATCTCTATTTCATTTAATTCACTTTCTTGCATCTCTTATTTCTTTCTTGTATTTCTTTATGTCATCTTTATTTTTTTCTTTTTTTTTTTTTTTTAAAAGCTGCCTCTTTTGAAGTTGCTTTGCTTCCTTCCTTCATCCTTTTTTTCTCTTTCTTTTTTTCTCCTGTTTTAGATAATAAACGAATGTCAAGGTGAGCAGTTGGATGAACTGTTGTAAGGGATGTCTGATGAACTCAGGAGATGACACGGAATGAAGGACGAAGGAGGTGTAGATTAATAACGTATGTGAAGGTGAACAGTTGGACGAACAACTGTGGTGAGGGATGTCTGACGAGCTCGGGTGATGACACTGAACAGATGACGAAGGAGGTGTAATGACGATGCCTAGCCCGGGAGATGATTGATCTGATGCTGAGCAAATGGTGAAGGATTTAGCCAAAATTCAAAGCTAAGTGTTTCTGTTTCGCTTTCATTCATTTTTGTCTTTAGGTATGTAGGTAGGCCTGACTTAAACTTATCTTAGATTCCAGGGCAAGAGGAGCTTTGAACATGTTTGTGAAGGAGCAGTCTCGTTCGCATCTTTTGATGTTTTGGTGTGTGGTTCAAGTTTGAGTTGGGCTAGATAGTGGTTATGTATTTCTATAATGTAGGTATGTAATTTTGTGTTGCGCTGGGGTTTTGTGAGTGAGTGAAAGATGTTTTTCTTCAATTGTTTTGTCTTTTTAGTCGAAAGTAAATTTTAGGTTGTGGGTTTTTGCCGAAAAGAAGGCATCATACCTTACGTCTTGTCTTGTCTTGTCTTGTCAGGCTGTCACAGTGGCTCAGTTGGTTCGCTGGTCTGACTCCAAATCCGAAGGTTGTGGGTTCGATTCCCGCCACAGTCGGAATTTGTGGGTTGGGTCATGCGCCATTCTGGCTGCAGTGACAGAAAGGGAGACTTTGTGGCAAGTCTTCTAGTCCTTCGGAAGGGACTTTAAGAAGGTGATCCCGTGTGCAATTCACCATGTGCACGTAAAAGAACACTTAGTCCGTCCAAGAGTGGCGGCAAGTTGCAGAAACATAATAAAACCACAGACACATACAGGGGTACCGAACACCAGTGTGGGTATGGTGAATGATTGAATGGCGCCAGAGTAAGGCGCAAAGTATGAATGGGTTGATGTGGGCGAAAAGAAGCCCTGGGGAACACCCCGAAAACCTTACACAAGTTTAAGTTTAAAGTTCAGGCTCGGTGTTGGTTGTTGGTGCGAGCAGACGTGTTTTTCTGCGCTCTGTGTTCCGGTGTGTGACTTTCAGTCGACGGGAAGGAAGATAAGTTTTTCTCATTTCTTATTTTCTTTTCCTGTTTACTAACCAAGAGCCTTTTTCAAGGCTGGGTGTGAGTTCTTGCCTGAGTATGGCGAGAGACCAGTGCGGTAAATGCAAGAAGGTAGTGAGTGGCGAGGATGAGGCTGTTGGATGCGAGCTTTGTGAGGTATGGGTTCACTGGAAAACTTCTAGGTAGGTACTTCTTTTTTCCTGGTAGGTAGGTATGCTCACAAAAAAAATTGCCTTTGTGCGGGACTGAATGAAGCGGAATATGGAATTTTGAAAAGCAGGGATGACATATGGTATGTGTGTGAGAAGTGCAGAGCAATGAAGCGGTCATGTGAGGGCAAGGGAAAGGGGGCGAAAGGGACCCAGGCAGCAAAGTCGATTCTATAGAATTTCTAAAATGCTTCTATCTTCTATTTTGCTTCTAATTTTTAGCGGGCCTTCTATAATCAGAAAAATTATACCAATATTAGAACGAAAATAGACATTTCTGCAAAAAGGGACAAAAAGAAGCGAATTAGACGCAAAACAGAATGAAACAGAAAAATCCATCTGTTGGTGCAATTTAAAATCTGCCCATGCTGTGAAGATTTTGACTTCCTGGGGATTCTGAAAGATGGCACAGTGAATCGTTTTTAGATCCGAATGTCGGCGTTTTTCCTTGCGATGATGTACCCCTCGCAAGAAGGCACCACAGCTTAACGTTATGCGTTGCGCATTGCCCTCCTGTTAGGAGAAGCTGGTTGCAGTCAGAGACCCTCGGCACCAACAACTGAAAGAACATTTTGAAATGGCAATTTTTTGGCAATTTTTGAAAAATTGTCACATGCGTGCGTGTGTCATGTACCAGGCCCTCTCCCGATATTCGTGTCATCAACAGCTCTCGCACCAGTCAGCATTCAATCTGAAACCTTTGTTGTTTTTCAAGAGGTGCTGCGCCCGTTCTGTTGACAACAAAATTGTGTGTGGCAGTTTTTGTTTTAAATAACAAAAATAACAAAGAGCGAAAATGGTATGCCCATTTTTCCATGAGGATCCTGTCGCAATCTAACCTATCCAGAAGGTTTTTCCACGTGGAAATCAATAAATCAAATCAAATTTGACTGGAATGATGTGAGGTTTGGTTTGATGTTTGCAGATTAAAAAGCGCTGACACAGTCCATGTCCATGCGCACGGGATGAAAGGCAAAAGAAGAAAATAATTATTGTTGGCCCAAAAACTGATGGCAAAAATGCAAAATCGCTGTTGTTCTTCTGTTGATCGCCTCTCGCTGTTGTTCCATGGGACAATGTCAAAAATGAAAACGGCGGACTGCAGAAAACAATTTTCGTTGATTCGCCGATATTTCGGATTCCACATTTCCATATGTCCCAAGCCAAGGCATGTCCTGGCTGGGACATGAACATGGAATGTGGTTTTGCATTGACTATCGGCTATCGCGAAAGCGAGCATGCCGTCGCTGACAATGGTCAGTCTGTTTCGTCAAGAGCATGGCCCATTTTGACTAATTTAGAATTTCGTTCGTCCTTTTTTCAGTCAAGTTCAATGAATATGAATTGACTGGAGGCGCGTGCTGGAAGCAAGAATATGCGGGAAAGAAGCAGGCGAAAACGGGAAACTCTTCCGTATCTCATGACTGTATGTGATCAGCCAATTACGGAGACGTTCTGAGGACTTAACCCCTTAAATTCCCAGGGCGTATATATACGCCCAAAAAATCCATGCACAAAATTCCCTGGGCGTATATATACGCCCAGCACTTTTATTGGCATGCACTCAATTCTTTGGGCGTATATATACGCCCAAATCCGTCGTCCGCTGTGTTTTTGATGCAAAATTGATGTCTCAAGTTTGAAGCGTCGTCTGCGCATGCCATTTTCAGAATTTCGAATGCAACTCAGCCTGATTTTGTCCTGACATTTTTTCTGTGTTTTGTTCAGAGTAATTCTAGAATTCTGAAGGTTTTACCAGTTGTTTTCAATGACTTTGTTGGTTTCATTTGCTGTGATTTATGCTATGGAGTGTTCAGTTGTTGTTTTATTATGGCTTCAAAACAAAAAATGGAAAACTTAGCAGCTGGTGGTGGTCACAGCACCTCATTATTGGTGATGAAGAAAGTGAATATGAACCGCTTGTTGATTTGTGCTATATATCAGCACAATCTGATGATGTTGGCACTGCATTAGGTGGCCATCAGAATAAATATTTTGGTGATGTGTGATGGATGGTGAACAAATTGGAAATTTTTCCTACTAAACAGTTTTTATTTCATCAGGATTGGACAAGAAGGGCCTGAGATACAACATTTTGAAGTTTGTGATTCATTTGTTGCACTTTTTCCGAAAAAACTTGGAATTTTGTGCATTGCGTATGGCTAAAAAATCGGTATGCAAGGGGTTAATAGCTGGACAGCAAGCAGCAGGTTGAGAGCAGGCAGAAAGCGACGGCAAACAGAGGGCATGAAGGAACCGCAGAGACCATGTCCGCCAACTTGGGCACTCCATATGTTGTCAGGGAAACGGACATTTTACCAACAGGAAAGGTACGAAGTGCTGCAAATGTAAACAAAAATAGGCCCATAGTCAATGTTATCAAACCAGGCATTTCCATCTGAAGTTTTCTTCCACCTCCACCACGATGTAATTTGCTTCATGAGGGCTGTTGCGTTGAATTTGAGGTCCAAAGTCAACCTTGAAGCGGGAGATGCAAAACAAAAGTACGGAAGAATCTTGCCCCAGATGTGCTTTTTTATTCTCCCCTCTTGCAATCCAGAGATCATTTTTCTTTGTGATTGCTGGAGACTGAAGCGAGATGAATGAGCTGAATGAGATTCTCGCGTTTCCTGCTTCGAGTGATCCAGGGACCTCAGTTTACTGACAATGTTCTGGGGGACAAGCGGACCAAGAACCAAGAGGTGGAAAGAACAAAAAAGCTGACAAATGCAGTGCATGCGGTTTCAGGGTGGGAAGCCCCTCTCAACCATTTCAGACGCATCCTTCCTGTCCTGTCCTTAATCATCACACGCTTTTTGCTGCGGCATTTTAGCCCCCCGTTATTCCGTGAAGGTCGTTCCTGTTGTTGCCTTTCCAGCATGATATCCAGCCACTCAAGGGAGGCCCTCTCTTTCACTGTTGTGTTTGTCAGACCCTCCAAACTGAATTGAGAACAGAACGCATCACCATGTTCAGACCAGGGTGCTCAAAATAAACATCTTTTAACTCCTTGGATTTGGGCGGCCGCCGAAAATCTCCCAAAATTGCTGCCAATGCCATTCAGCCTGACCGACACGCAAAGTGCTTCTCTGTGGCAAGTCGGTCTCGGTCAGGCTGAATGCTTCGCGCGGAGGATGGGGCCGTTCCATGCATCTTGAACGAGTGGGCGGCGAATTCGATGGCGTTTTTGTGCTTGCTTGTCGTTGATTGGATGGGCGTCAACGACATCCAGGATCCCTTTGCCTCTCCTTGAGATGCAGACATCCAGCGCACTGCGATTGCGAACGGAACCGCACCACACAACGCTCTCGCAACGCTGATACGCTTGGCCCGCCTGGCCATCCATTTGGTCAGCACTGATTCCCGTTCCCGCATTTCCCGGAATCCCGTCTTTTATACAGACCCACCCATGAACAGGTGTTTGAGGGCGAGGGGGGGGGCTAGTCATATAGCAATCACTTCAGACACCCAAGCAGACACACACACATACACAACCAGGCAAGATCCAACCTTGAGCAAACTCCAACACTCATTTCCTCATGCATACCCAGTCACAATCTCAAAAAAAAAAAAAAAAAAAAATACACAAAAGTGGAAAAAAACTAGTGAAAGTGGAACTTCCCGAGAAGATGGGGATGCAGGTGGTGTGTAAAAAAAAAAAGTAGAAAAAAAGAAGGAAAAAGGAAAAAAAAAAACAAAAAGAAAAGGATAAAAAAGAGGAAAAAAAGAATGAGAAAAAAAGCAAAAAAGAAAGAGGGAAAAAAACGAGAAAAAAGAGTGAAAGAAAAAACAAAGAGGAAAAAGAAGCAGAAAAGGGAGATCTGAAATTTTGAAAGAAATGTCACAATTTAGATTTGAACAACTGGTTCGAGAGAAGACTGGCAGGTACACGGAATGAAAGAATAGGTAGGTAAAGGCAGGTACCTACTTCAAGATGATCTTGGATGGTAAATAAAGGCAAAGTTTGAAACACGATAAGGGATGAGAGCATTTTAGAGCAATACGTGAGTAGCTACCCTATCCAGTGCACTGCAATGAGGGAAAGGTTCGCCTTGCATCAGTCGCGCGTCGAGAGCGCCGTCCGGCAACTGCCGGTTAACAAGCGCAGGGAGTCACAGAAGCACCAGCGGCGTTCGCCAGCAGTGCGCACACTCCCTCTTCCCAGCTGCGTGAAAAAGGTTTTGCACTGACCACGCAGTGGGGGCCGCCAACATGGGCCGCCGTCTCCGGGCAGGTTCCCGGCTTAGGTCTGGGTATAATAATCACACACACTTCCAGCACACAATTCTTGCAAAAGTTTCACGAAACCTTCACAGACTCCCACCTCGGCGAAGGCCAGGGGGTGTAACCTCCCTTACCCCCCCTATGCCCAACCCTGGGTCAGATGCCATGGAACATAATGGCATTCTCAGTTGAGGGGCAATTGGTACAATGATCTATACCTGAGAAAGGATCGAGAAGGGGTCATGACGTTAGGTGTGTCTCCTATTTTAAGGCTGCAATTTGTATTCCATTTGACCATTTGTATTAATTTTACCTTGATGTATTTTATATGTTGTTAGCCCATGGAGAAGTAAAATACATACCTAGATAGAAATAGTAGGTATTTGGCCTGTTGGATATACCTAATATACCCCAGGGCAAGATCGGTGAACGCATATAAAAGGATGTCATCTCAATAGGAAAACAGCAATCTCGAAGGCTTTGAGATGGCAAAAATGTGATGTCATTGGGGGATGCTGGAGACTTCAGCCAATTGCGGGGGTACCTGTATTTTGCTTTTCCGGTGTGTTGCCACTGCAGCTGCCTTCCTACTGGACGGTGTCCTGTCCTGTTCTGTTGATGTTTGGCTTTCGGCTTGCTTTTCAGCCAATATGACAGTAAAATTATTGTCTTTGCTGGAAATTCCAAGTAAGTTGCGCCCAGGAAACATGCACCCATCGGAGCACCAAAACGACAACTGTGATCGGCTTTCAATTTTCTCTCATTGATTTTGGAGTGGGCAACTGCGCACTGCCATATTTTCCATTTCCTTCATTTTTTCACAGAACTGGATTTCCCACCAAACAGTTCTTTCACTCAATGACTTTGGGCAGATTTTCCGCGCTGGGCGGAATTTTCTTGGCGGCGAATTTGTGCCCAAAAGTGGTCATGTGAGGGAGTCAAGTGACCACCGTCGAGGCAAGGCCTATTTTGTGAATTTTCCTTGTCAAAGCGTGGATCTCGTCATGTGCCGGTGTTGATGTGATGAGATCGGGGCTCCAGTAGGTATTTATTTTATCGATTAGGTACCTACCGAAAAGGGCATCACATGTTTTTCTCTTTTCTATTTTCGTCGATCATAGCGTGTGGAACCAGCTCGAAGAATATTTTTCATGTCAGTTACAATACAATCTGGTTGCAGAACCTATACTCACAGATTTTCAAAGTGGACTTCTTGGAGAACCGCGCATCTTGTGCGTGCATGATCCAGCTAAAACATTTCGCTTCAATTTTGCGTCAGCTCCGTTTTGAAAAAATTTGGCGACACCGAAATTTGAACCCACGACCTTCCAATCTACCAAGTTAAAAAAATGCAGATGCTCTAACCAACTGAGCTATCAAAGAATCTAAAAAAAACTCTCTTGCTTCTTCCACATTTATGCCGAGATCGGAATTTTCATCTGTGGGCATGCATTGCTCTGCACCTGAAATGGGTTCGCAAATCGTTACGGCCTGTTTCAGAGTCACCTGTCGTGCCTCTGGCCTCCAAGTGGCCCTTGTTCCCGAATTGGTTCATTTTTTCAAACAAAACAACCAAGTGCATGCCGCAAAAGTGCATTTTTTAACATAATCGAAATGATTTTGTTCAAAAACCTAACAGCAACCGCAGAAATCTGTGTGGGTTGGTTTCGGCCTTTTCCTCCAATTACGTCACAAATGAACAACCAATCACAACGCTACTTGGAAAACCCTCCATTGAGACGACCTCATTTTATGCGTTTACTGACCTTGCCCCAGGGAGGAATAGCGGAACTAAAGTTCCTTATGACTATTCCCTCTTTTTTCTTTTTTCCTTTTTTTTCTTGGAAGGAAATATTGAAAATGTTGAACTGAATTTGAAACTTATTGAACGGTACCTGAACTGAATTTGGAATTTATTTAACGGTACCTACCTACCTGCCCACTTGCTGAGTACCTGCTAGTATGGTTTTTTCCAATGAATTTCAAATTGTTGTGACCCACTTTCAACTTTGGCATGATGATGGGATGGGACGGCTGTCGGATGGGAGGTTGGTGATCGTTGACTAATTTCCTTTACTATTGCTGTTTTTACAGTTGTGCATTTCCCACCTGTGTAAATTATGTGCCATTTTTACTCTGTTTACTATGGAAAACAAAAAAGAAGAAGAAGGTATTGTATTCTATTGAAGTCTTTGGTTTGGTGTCTGGAGATGTGTGGGTCCCGGGTGGGTGTTTGAGGTGTGTGCCGGCGAGAAGAAGCCACAACAAAAACCATACATGGTATTCTGGATTCTTTTTCGCGTGCCACGCGCATGTGTATGCGGACAAAAGTTGACGACGTGCACGCGAGTGACACATGTGTGTTGCCACTTGCCAGTCATTTGGATTTTTGGAAAAAGACTCAGTCCTGTTCGGTTGGTCCTGAAACACAGAAATTTCCAATTTTAACTTCCTTTTTCACTATCTGTGGGTAATTTTATCGATCTATATAGGCACTCTTGGTGATTCGGGAGGTACAAGCCATCGGGCTTCTTGCGAGCATGATGTGCAAGCCCGTGCAAAATTTTGGGAGCCTCGGGCTTGCGTGCTCCCGCCAATTTCAAGCCCTGATCGGCACACACCGGTGCTGTGGCCACCAGCCCAGAAAGTTGGCCGATCATTTTGATTTCTTGAACAGGTCTGGCAAATGTTGGGGGTGTTCGATGCAGCTGCTTTTTGCAACGACAGTTTCTGCCACTGCACTTTCGTGTGTCGAAGCATTGTCCATTCTGCATGCCCTCAATTCCAAACAATAAACCTGAGTGAAAAAGAATTAATGTACTCAAATGCTTTCAGAAGCGATTATTTTCCAAATTTCAGCATCCCAGCATCACTGGCCCCAGCTGCGGTAGAAATTTTTTCGACTCTCATGGCACAGTCGGCCATTCTTGTGTATGCTTTTTCTGCAGGGTACCTAACCTGTCGAAATTTTCAATCTCCATTGTATTTGGGACAAAAGGAAATTTAGCGCATAGGAAATGGCACTACTTACGTTCCTTGTTTTGCTAGACAAATACAGGCTTTGTTGCAACATTGTTGGACATGGTTATTGACAGTGATCCTCTATCTGAAAATTTGCCAAAAGCCTGCAGTGTGGCAAAAACTAGCAATCTCCAAATTGTCGAAA
>JASGXE010016576.1:0-10305 GCA_030068105.1 Sinentomon sp. SZTP_YWyxl
AGTCCCACCGGATGAAAGAAATTGTACCAAATTAAGTTTCAAGACATGGCACAGAACAATATAATAATTCAGTTTCGTGATTCCTAGATAAAAGTTTTGATTCCCCTGCCGGAAAAGGGCTAGGGGGGTAACCTCTGCCTTTGGCCGAGGTTACCCCCCCTCTACCCCCCACCCTAGAATGTTGCTGTCAAAGTCCTTCCTGGTGTGTGCCCTGAACACACCAGGAAGGACTTCAATAGCAACATTCTGTTTCTTTTGTAATTCCTGTTTTGATTCCCCTGCTGGAAAAGGCTAGGGGGGGGTAACCTCGACCTTCGGCCGATGTTACCCCTAGCCTTTTTCCGAGGGAACCCTTGGCCGAAGTCCTGGTGTGTGCCCTGCACACCCCAGGACTTCAATAGCTACATTCTGTTTCTTTTGTACTTTCTGTTTTGATTCACAGAAAATGGTAAAATGAAAAAAAAACTCATCCAGAAAGTCGTGTCTGACAGCTATTTCCTTGCTCCATCTATTGCGACTGCAAACCCTCCAGGATAAGGAAAAAAGGACCTGAAATGTCGTAAAATGGCATCTGAGGACCCCTAATTTATCAAAAAAGCTTCAGCTTTTGGGGGACGCTGTCCCCCAAACCCCTTGCCGGGGCGCTGCCCCCTGGACCCCGCTGGGGGGCACAGCCCCCCAGACCCCCCATACTGGGGGGCTGCCGCCCCCCAGACCCCCTGCATTTTCGGTGCCCTACCCCCCCCCCCCGTCGTAGACCTCTTTACCCCCCTCTAAGGTACCCTACCTTGCCCATCCCTGGGCGAGAGCGCCGTCCGGCAACTGCCGGTTAACAAGCGCAGGGAGTCACGGAAGCACCAGCGGCGTTCGCCAGCAGTACGCACATTCCCTCTTCCCAGCTGCGTGAAAAAGGAAAAAACCGGACACCCCACAGAGAAAAAATATTACAAAATTCATGAAACAACGCGAATCCACAAAAGTGCAAACATAAAGATGGCTCGACTACTTTTCTGATGCAGATTGTTGGAAAGTTGAAGGGCTTATGAAGGAAGCAGAGCTGAGAGCAGTTCTCGTGCAGTTTTGGAAGGATGCTGCTTTGGTTTCCATGACTCCGCTGTGAGGATTCTCTTTTGGACTTGACCTGTGATCAACGGAGCAGCAGCTATTTTTATGTATGTGAAGTTGGCCCACGGGTTACCGTCCACGACAACGCGCCCAGGCGCAATCATTATTGCCGGGTTATTGCCCAAATTTGGTCGTTATTGCTGGTCGCCTGGTCGGGGTCAAAGGTAACGGCCAAAAAACTTTCCGTGGGCCAACTTCACGTGAAGTTAACCCCCGTAAAATTTTTTCTCCCGCCCACGACAAAGTGCCTAGGTGCAATCGTTATTGCCGGGTTATTGCCCGTTATTGCCCAAATTTGGTCGTTATTGCTGGTCGGGGTCAAAGGTTACGGCCAAAAAACTTTCCGTGGGCCAACTTCACGTGAAGTTGGCCCCCATAAAATTTTTTATCCCGCCCACGACAAAGTGCCTATAGGCGCAATCGTTATTGCCGGGTTATTGCCCGTTATTACCCAAATTTGGTCGTTATTGCTGGTTGGGGTCAAAGGTTACGGCCAAAAAACTTTCCGTGGGCCAACTTCACGTGAAGTTGGCCCCCGTAAAATTTTTCTCCCGCCCACGACAAAGTGCCTAGGTGCAATCGTTATTTCCGGGTTATTGCCCGTTATTGCTCAAATTTGATCGTTATTGCTGGTCGGGGTCAAAGGTTACGGCCAAAAAAACTTTCCGTGGGCCAACTTCACGTGAAGTTGGTCCCCGTAAAATTTTTTCTCCCGCCCACGACAAAGTGCCTAGGCGCAATCGTTATTGCCGGGTTATTGCCCGTTATTGCCCAAATTTGGTCGTTATTGCTGGTCTGGGTCAAAGGTTACGGCCCAAAAAACTTTCCGTGGGCCAACTTCACGTGAAGTTGGCCCCCGTAAAATTTTTTCTCCCGCCCACGACAAAGTGCCTAGGTGCAATCGTTATTGCCGGGTTATTGCCCGCTATTGCCCAAATTTGGTCGTTATTGCTGGTCGGCGTCAAAGGTTACGGCCAAAAAACTTTCCGTGGGCCAACTTCACGTGAAGTTGGCCCCCGTAAAATTTTTTACCCCGCCCACGACAAAGTGCCTAGGCGCAATCGTTATTGCCGGGTTATTGCCCGGGCCGTTATTACCCAAATTTGGTCGTTATTGCTGGTCGGGGTCAAAGGTTACGGCCAAGGGTCAAAGGTTACGGCCAAAAAACTTTCCGTGGGCCAACTTCACGTGAAGTTGGCCCCCGTAAAATTTTTTCTCCCGCCCACGACAAAGTGCCTAGGTGCAATCGTTATTGCCCGTTATTGCCCAAATTTGGTCGTTATTGCTGGTCGGGGTCAAAGGTTACGGCCAAAAAACTTTCCGTGGGCCAACTTCATATGAAGTTGCGGCATGTGGTCAACAATTATCTCCTCAAATCTCCTGCCTATCCTCTGTGGAAACCTTGGGGTCGAAAACCAAAACTCCCTCTGTTGGTCCTCCGGTGGACTTTCGTCGACAAAAATGAATTTTTCCCCTTGAAGTTTGACCGTGCCACATCAAAATCCGTTGCTTTGTTCAGGAAAAATTTAACTCTCTGTGGGCATCGCACCGCGGTCCGCCATTCACTCGCATGTCTTCCTTCAAACGTTTTGGATGAACTGTTGACTAGGGCTGTGCGAATCTTGATTCGATTCGAAGATTCGATTCGAAAATCTCGAATCTTGCCCGATTCGATTCGAAAAGATTCGATTCGAAAAATGTTGTGATATTCGAATCAAGATTCGAGATTCGAACTAAAGGATTCGATTCGAAAAGATTCGATTCGAGATTCTTGAAGGATTCGAAAAAAATTCGAATCGAATCTCGAATCTCAAATAAAAATTTTGAAAACTTTTTTGCAAAAAAAAAAGCTCAAAAATCGTCAACATTGATCCAAAATTTCGAATGGCAAAGTCAAACAACCAAGTGGATGCCGCCTGGAAGCCATCTTGAATTAACTGAATTACACTAGATGGCAGCCATCTCTCTTATGCGAACGCGTGCGTCAGATGTTTTCCCATTACCTGCACTGTCGATCCGCCGTCTAGTGTACGCACGTTATCCGGGATTTTGACAGAAAACTTGGAAAAGACATGGCGGTCCCATTTCTGTTGTTCAGCAAGTTCATTTTGGCTTTTTTTTGTTATGTTTGCCTTGTTTGTTGTGTTAGAAAACTTGAAAAGACATGGTGCTCCCATTTCTGGTGTTCAGCAAGTTCATTTTGGCTTTTTTTGTTGTGTTTGCTGTGTTGGAAAACTTGAAAGACATGATGCTCCCATTTCTGGTGTTCAGCAAGTTCATTTTGGCTTTTTTTTTGTTGTGTTTGCCTTGTTTGCTGTGTTGTGTTGGAAAACTTGAAAAGACATGGTGCTCCCATTTCTGGTGTTCAGCAAGTTCATTTTGGCTTTTTTTTTTTGTGTTTGCCTTGTTTGCTGTGTTGGAAAACTTGAAAAGACATGACATGGTGCTCCCATTTCTGGTGTTCAGCAAGTTCATTTTGGCTTTTTTTGCTGTTTTTGTCTTGTTTGCTGTGTTGGAAAATTTGAAAAGACATGGTGCTCCCATTTCTGGTGTTCAGCAAGTTCATTTTGGCTTTTTTTGTTGTGTTTGTCTTGTTTGCTGTGTTGCTGTGGTCTTTGCTACTTACAAAAACACCTGGAATAAAATGTTTGTATTCCAGTTTTTGACAGAAAAAGCTCTCATTATCTCCAATAATTTCAGGCCAATTCTCTTTCATGATGATTTTGTACCAGATATCGGCTAGAGTTTTTGCCCTGCCATTTTACCAGGTTATCAGCAGGAAGGAAAATCAGATTGTAATCAGGTGGGCACCTACCTTCCTACCATCATTTGGCTAGGCACCTATATGCCTATTCAGCCAAAACAGATTGGCCTAATATCACTGACGAAGTAACCTCAACCTGCCTATTGACACTTCATCCTGTGACCGCTACTACTAGGTACCTACCTTCCTAGTGTTTTTCATTCCTTTCTCTGCATTTATTTTGCTGCAGAGCATTACCTGCATAACAGGCCAGGCATAAGTACATGCTTATAGGCAGCTACCTGCATGCATTAATGGCACTTTTAGTCAGGGTAGGTAACTAGTCGTAGGTACCTACCTACCTTGCCTTGCTTTATCGAGAGAGGTAGGTACCTCGGTACCTATAGCTGGTGTCTCACTTCACCTCATACTGGAACCAATGATAGGTAGGTATCTGCCTCTTCTAGCTACTTAGCAGGTACCTACCTACATGGTGCATCTCGTGTTTTATTCTGAGGGGCATAGGCCTTCCCACATGCATTAATGGCACTTATAGTAGGGGTAACTAGTGGTAGCCGGTAGGTACCTACCTACCAGCCTTGCCTAACTTTGTTGAGACAAGTAGGTTGGTTCCACCTAACCTACCTGCCTCTTACTGGTGTCTCACCTCATTCTGGAACCCATGCTCCGTCTTCCTAAATTTGCGCAATCCCCATTTGTGGTGCACCTACCTAATCTTCATTCAATTCACCAACTTGATTCACATTTAGGCCTACGCATGCTTTATGCTTGGAAATTAATGTGCCTGAGATAAAATTGGGAAGATTCGAAACTAGATTCGCTTCGATTCGAGAAAGCGATTCGATTCGATGCCGATTCGAACTTAACGATTCGCCTCGAGAAGATTCGATTCGAAAGTGGAGAAGGGATTCGGATTCGATTCGAGATTCGAAGAAGCAGGATTCGATTCGAGAGATTCGATTCGAAAGCCGATTCGCACAGCCCTACTGTTGACGTGAGCGCCGCTCCACCAATCCACTTCCGCATGCGCGTCTCTGATTGGTTGTTGGGAATTCCACCCAATTTCAACATCCAATTTTCAAAACCAAACTTGACCAAACTTAACCAAACCTAACCTGACCAAACCTAACCCTATTGCGACCCTGGAAAGAGTTGCGAAGCGGTGGCAAACGTGCCAAATGGCAAAAAGAGGTGGCAATGCAAAAATCCTAAAATTGATGACGGCACAATTTCAGATGACTACGTGTTGGCTGTTGCGAGCTCTTGGTCCGCGGAGCATATTTTTTTCCAATCCACTTCCGCATGCGCATCTCTGATTGGCTGTTGGGAATTCCAGCCAATTTCAACATCCAAATTTCAAAACCAAACCCAACCTGACCCAACCTAACCTAACCTGCCCAAACCTAACCCTATTGCGACCCCAGAAAGAGTTGCGAAGCGGTGGCAAACACGCCAAATGGCAAAAAGTGGTGGCAATGCAAAAATGCCAAAATTGATGACGTCATGAATTCAGACGACGGGATTGCCTGTTGCGATGCTGCTGTCCGCGGAAGTGTTTTTGAATCCGCGGAAGTGGATTGGAAAAAAAAGTATGCAGCGGATACACGATCTTGCTCCATTCGTCCTGGTTGTTGGTCCGCACGAAAATGGAAAAAGAAATTTGCATAAATGGGCCTAAAGGTACACCACTAAAATGCCAAACCAAAAAAGCTTGGATAACTGTTGATAAGATCATTTTCCACTGATGTTGAAATAATGCCAAAGGTATTTGGAGGTTTAAAGAACAGAATAATTCCATTTCACCCGTGCTGATAGAAAAATCCCGAAGTCATTCCTCTGCTGTTAACCAAATTTTTCTTTGCACACCAACAAAAATTCGTTTGGAGGAGTATGCATGGGGTTGGTTTTTTATTTATGGAGAACAAAACAATCTCAACACATGTTGAAAGATCCACATTTGCAACGTCCCACAGTCAACCAAAACTGGCGTACGATTATGAATGGGTGTTATCATAAATTTCGGTCCAAATTTCGAAAGAATAAAATCAAATCGTTCTCAAATATTCGTGCCAACATTACGAAAGAGTAAAAAAAAAGTTCTCAAATGTTTGTGCCCTTTTATTTATTTATTTATTTATTTTGCGCTTCACACAAGGGTGAATCGCAGGAGACCCAAATAATAAGTTCATTTTTGTTCGAAAATTGTGCGCACAAAAGGACACAACACCTTGGAGTTTGATGCAATGCGTCCACATTTCCAGTGAACAAATGCCCGACACATCTAATGCTGTTGCTCCAATTGAACATGACAACGGTGACGCATGCGCCAAACTTGCCAAATGTGCGGTAGCATTAGGTCCCCGGTCACCAGCTATACCACAACCCAGTATTTACTGCGTCTGTTACACTGTTACAGCGGAGAGATTGTGACGGGGTTAACGCCAACTCAAGGGTTAGAGCTAATGCGAGTCAAATTTTTGGCATTGGAGTGGATGAGAAAAAATCGACTCGCATTGGCGTTACCTCCGGAGTTAGTGTTACCCCTTTCATGATCTCTCCGCCGTTAGTGGTTTGATAATTGTTCCTCATTTGTTGAATGTTTGTTAACTGTCAGCGGTAAATTCTGAATAAAGATTTGCCCATCGAAAACGATGCTGCCAATGAGGTATAGGCGCTAATAATGTGTTTTCTCTTTGTCAGCCTTCATTGGTTGGTGATATAGTCTTGACGCCAACCTCAAAAAAAACTCACCTGCCAGCGTTCAATTTTATTAATCATCAACACAACAAAATGTGCATATTTTTTATTTGCAACAATTTTTATCAAGCTTTGAAAGCTCACGAGGGTAAATCCAGCTTTGTGGATCCCAATTATTGCTCTTCCTTTTTGACTTTGCACTAACCTTTGACCCCGAGCAGATGACAATTAATAATTTGGGCAATAACGGGCAATAACCCGGCAATAACGATTGCGCCAAGGCACTTTGTCGTGGGCGGGAGAAAAAAATTTACGGGGGCCAACTTCACGTGAAGTTGGCCCACGGAAAGTTTTTTGGCCGTAACCTTTGACCCCGACCAGCAATAACGACCAAATTTGGGTAATAACGGGCAATAACCCGGCAATAACGATTGCGCCTAGGCACTTTGTCGTGGGCGGGATAAAAAATTTTACGGGGGCCAACTTCACGTGAAGTTGGCCCACGGAAAGTTTTTTGGCCGTAACCTTTGACCCCGACCAGCAATAACTATACCAAATTTGGGCAATAACGGGCAATAACCCGGCAATAACGATTGCACCCAGGCACTTTGTCGTGGGCGGGAGAAATAATTCTACGGGGGCCAACTTCACGTGAAGTTGGCCCACGGAAAGTTTTTTGGCCGTAACCTTTGACCCCGACCAGCAATAACAACCAAATTTGGGCAATAACGGGCAATATCCCGGCAATAACGATTGCACCTAGGCACTTTGTCGTGGGCGGAAGAAAAAAATTTCCGGGGGCCAACTTCACGTGAAGTTGGTCCACGGAAAGTTTTTTGGCCATAACCTTTGACCCAGACCAGTAATAACGACCAAATTTGGGCAATAACGGGCAATAACCCGGCAATAACGATTGCGCCTTGGCACTTTGTCGTGGGCGGGAGAAAAAAATTTACGGGGACCAACTTCACGTGAAGTTGGCCCACGGAAAGTTTTTTGGCCGTGACCTTTGACCCCGACCAGCAATAACGACCAAATTTGGGCAATAACGGGCAATAACCCGGCAATAACGATTGCACCTGGGCACTTTGTCGTGGGCGGGAGAAAAAAGTTTACGGGGGCCAACTTCACGTGAAGTTGGCCTACGGAAAGTTTTTTGGCCGTAACCTTTGACCCCGATCATCAATAACAACCAAATTTGGGCAATAACGGGCAATAACCCGGCAATAACGATTTCACCTTGGCACTTTGTCGTGAGCGGGAGAAAAAATTTTACGGGGGCCAACTTCACGTGAAGTTGGCCCACGGAAAGTTTTTTGGCCGTAACCTTTGACCCCGACAAGCAATAACGACCAAATTTGGGTAATAACGGGCAATAACCCGGCAATAACGATTGCACCAAAGGCACTTTGTCGTGGGCGGGAGAAAAATTTTTACGGGGGCCAACTTCACGTGAAGTTGGCCCACGGAAAGTTTTTTGGCCGTAGTTGACCCCGACAAGCAATAACGACCAAATTTGGGTAATAACGGGCAATAACCCGGCAATAACGATTGCGCCCAG
The DNA here is from genome assembly GCA_030068105.1 of Sinentomon sp. SZTP_YWyxl. Taxonomy (NCBI): domain Eukaryota; kingdom Metazoa; phylum Arthropoda; class Protura; order Sinentomata; family Sinentomidae; genus Sinentomon; species Sinentomon sp. SZTP_YWyxl. The sequence continues at coordinate 8,148 of JASGXE010016576.1, forward strand.
GCACTTTGTCGTGGGCGGGATAAAAAATTTTACGGGGGCCAACTTCACGTGAAGTTGGTCCACGGAAAGTTTTTTGGCCGTGACCTTTGACCCCGACCAGCAATAACGACCAAATTTGGGCAATAACGGGCAATAACCCGGCAATAACGATTGCGCCTAGGCGCGTTGTCGTGGGCGGTAACCCGTGTGCCAACTTCACACATGCCATTTTTTTCTCTCTGATCCAAATTGGTGGCGACGAAACGGCAGAAAAGTGTGGATTTGGCACGCGATGAGCTCATGCACCAAAGGTTGCGCAAAGCATCAGAAATGCCCATGTCATTTTTTGAGCCAAATTCAATTCCAGGGCTCCGAAATGACACAAGAGCCGACAAACGATAAAACGGAAGAAAGGCGCGTGTTCAGCACTCGATGAGCTCATGAAAACAGAGGCACCAGAAGTGCCCATTTCGTTTTTTGCGCCGAATTCCATACAAAGGCTCAATTAGGGCACATGAGCCAGCAGGGATGACAAATTGCAATTGGCGCATGTTTGCCACGTGATCAGTTTATGTGCCAAAAGACACGCCAAGCACCAAAGAGGCCCATGTCGTTTTTTGAGCCAAAATCCAACAATGGCGCAAGAGCCATTAAAAACTGCAATTAACAAGAAAGATGTAAGACGTTCACGGACTCGGCACCGGTCATCTGCCCTTTGAGCCCATTTTGTGCCAGGCTCTTGGGTTTTTCGCACAAATTGCTGGCGGGGCAGTCGAACAAACACGACAATCTGACAAATGAACAGTCTTTGCCCCGTTCCCTGGGTGTATATATACGCCCAAAAATCCATGCACAAAATTCCCTGGGTGTATACAAGGTATGTAGAGTATTAGAGGTAGCGCAGCAACGAAAATAAAAAGTCCGAGAAAATTTGCATACTTTCAAGGGGCGCTGTGACGTCACTATCGAGTCAGAAAAGTCGCCGGTGCGCGGGCGGAAATTCAACTGCGCTGATGTCCACTGCGCTGCATGATTTTGCAGTTCCTTGGGGTTTGTTGCTTTTGGCGTTTTGATCTTGATTAAAAAGGCGCATGGCCTCTCTCAAGCTGTTCAGAGCGAACCTTTGGATGCTGGTTTGACGGATCTCTTTACAGTTTTCGACACTCCAAAAGACCTCACGCAAAAGACCATTTTGGCCTCGACAAATGTCTTTTCACAATGGGAAAGCATGTTATGAAATGTTTGGTTTGCAATGTTTCGGTCGCGGCGAACACGTAGCCGCCGAAGGTTTGGCCACAGCGGACAACTGGCACTAGCGTCTGGGGACTATATTCCAGCGACGTCATTATCTGACAGAAATCCAACCATTGGTCCTTCTGCTTGCCAATAGAGCGTTGCTGCGTTGCATTGGAATGGAACAGTGCGTAGTGCCTCCGAGAACACAGGAGGTATCCACACAGAATGCACAGAACGTCTGACCGAATGTGCTCTCCAAAACACCGAATGGGTAACGCGAAGGGAGGGATGTGCCTTCTGGTGCGGTCATCGCCAAGCTTCATCTTCACAGTGATCCAGATTAACGAAATAGAATACGAGTAGGCCTACGTATGTATTGTATTTATCTCGCAGATTCCGATGGTTCATCATTATGTACCGATCTGTATAGTGGCGGCTGAGTTAATGTCCCATAGTTACATGTAAAAATCGTATTCAGATGCTGGAGAAATTAAAGATGGTATTTTAAACCGAGGGCGAAATCTGATACCTCCAGAAAGCTTGATTGAAATCTGGAGCTTACATTTCTACCCCCTGCATTCTACCACCAGAAAAAGGGTAACAGTTCCAAAGTTCTGACCCCCTCTGCTGCCGCATCCGCCGCTTCCACCACATCCGCCGCCTCTACCGCTTCTCTTTTAGAAAGCGGCGGGCGAAACTTGCGGCACGTCATACCTTTTGCCCTTTTATTTTTTGTGTTGTTTAATTTTCTTTAATTTTTTTCCTTATTTTTTATATCCAAAATGTGTATGTTGAGACAAATTTAGAAAAAGAAAACAAAAAAGTCAGTCGCCCGAGCTATTTTGTGGCTCTCTCGTATGTGCCTTATGAGATTGGATTTCGCACTGAAATCCATGTTGCAAACCTCCAGATTTGCCTGATGCATTTTAACTTGCTGATCAAA
>JASGXE010016577.1:0-10173 GCA_030068105.1 Sinentomon sp. SZTP_YWyxl
CTTGTTTTTACCTTCCCCCAAACCCCCAAAAAAAGAAAACCCGGTTTGCACTTGAAACTGTTTTTTTTTACTGCCGATCGCGTCTTATCTAAACACAAAGATACATGCTGCCTCGGTGAAAGAACACGACGACTTGATTGTTGTCGTTGTAATTGCCGAGGCAAAAAAATGATGCATGTCTGACCGGGGATTACCACGTCCAATGGCTTTTACCGCCTGTGGCCCCCAACATAAAAAAAAAAAAAAAAAAAAAATGACGGTCGATGCATATTTTTATTTTGGCTTGCTTGGGCAAAAAGAAGCCGTAAACCTTGCTTGAGTCTTGCTTTTTTATCTTATACAATGGCTTGCTAAATCACATTACTCTATAGTCTATATTCTGGAAAAATGTTGAAAATTTTCTGGAGAATCATGGAAATTTTTTTTTCATGGAGTTTGAATCCAAAATTTCTGTGGACACCCTGAAAAATTGTTTGAGAAATGATTTTAAGAGAGAAAGCTCGTAATGACGTCGGCCATTGCCAAGTCTAATGCTTGGACACGCCCAAACGGTATTCCCTAAAATATGGACACCTGGACACCCAACTGGTCACCCCCTAAAACGAGTCAGGTTAGGTTAGGTTAGTATAGGATAGTTTAGGATAGGACAAGATATCCTAGGTTGGTTTGAATGGGTTAGGCTGGGTTAGAAGGGTCTCCAAGGGGGTGTCCAGATGTCCACATTTTAGGGAGCACCCGCCCAAACAAACAGCCCAAACCCCACATCTGGTACCCTGATGTCATTTGCTCCACTGGGGACCCCGAAAAAAGATATTAAATAAATAAATAGGTACCTACCTTTTTGACAAGAAGGGCTAATCTCTGATCAAATCTGTGAATGCGAACAAAATATGTAAATACCTGTGAGATTAGATTGAGAAACTGAGATGGTTTCCAAAATTTAAAGGAAAACAGGCAAAAACGTTTTTTTTGTATTTTTGTGAAACAAAAGCCAACCACAAAACATATTGGGGAAGGAACTTTTGGAAAAAGAAAAACATAAGTGCCAACTATTGGTGCAATTTTGATGATTTGATGCAGCGAGGCCTTCGAAAATCTCGTAATTTTTGTCACGAAGGTCTCATATGCCCCGGTGGCCGGTGCCAGGTGTCTTTTTGTCAACTGTCCTCTCTTTTGCCAGGACTCTTAAAATCCATCCATTTTCCCTCTCTGAATGCCATTCTACTTAGGCTCTTCTTTTAGTTTGCCTACTTTTGGCCGGCTATCAATGGCAGATGCTTCCAATAGCATAAAGTCATTCCGTGACCTAACGTTGAATGACTGGATAATTCAGCGATGCAACAGCATTGGTTAGTTACATTCCTCGCAAAAGCAGTTTTCCTTTCTTGTCTTTCTTTATTCTGAGGTTTTTAAACAATAGGCGTACGTTCGTAGGTACTGTTTTGCTCATTTTCCCAATTAAGAAAAATGAAGATACAACAATCAAAATAATACCCAAGTCATTGGGGAATGAGTTAGTGAGCATGCTTTGATGTTGTTGTTGGTTTAGTAGGTAACATTCCCACATGTCATGACTGATGATATCCCAGCACCAACACTCTTCTTTCTTTCATTCATAATTCATAAACTGGGGACAGAGTCCCCCCGCCGGCGCGACCGAAGGACACAATGTCCGGAGTCAAAAGATGTCATAAAAAAAACCCGATGCCGATGGCTTTTGCGCAACAATTTGGTGCACCAGATTTCCAGGCACCATGTCAAGTCAATTTTAAAAGGGATGCGATGATTCGCAATTGTTCAAAAAGGAAAAGAGAGCGTCAGAAAGCCATTATGGCAAAGGTAACCGACAATGCGGTAAGTTAGGTAATCAATGTCATAAGACATTTTACCAATTTCATGCCGCAGAGGCAATTAATGAATTTTGAATATTTCAAATCGCCGGCCAGTAAAAGGAAGACATGCACAAACAAACAAGACAATATAAAATGAAAATCGAATGATAATAAAATGTGTTCGTACCTGATCCCGATTACCGTTTATGCCACAGTATGCCATCACAATTCGTTGAAATTTTTGTGGCCAGCAGTGGCGTGCGGTCAGGGCAGGCAAGGCAGGCGCTGCCTGCCCAAGAAAAATTTCATGAATTGTGCATTTTTCATTTTTTGAGAACATTTGCAACGGGGCCGTGTGGACTGAGCAATCTCCGAGAAAGGCACAATCTGATTTGCCTGCTGACAGTGTCTGCTGAACGATGCCTCAACTGGGAACTACCTTCTTTCCAGATCCCAACAACCACAGAGGTTACCCAACCCACCCTCTTTCTCGCTGGTTTTCCAGACGCAAGCGAATCCATTGCTCCGTTGGCGCATGAGATTCAGAAGAGGCAAGGAATGGTTCTGCCTGCTTTGGTGGATCTGTGGGGATGCGATGAAGCCTGTGCCGCTCCATCCCGTCAGGTGAAATCACCCACTGCAAGTGGAGCAGTTCTTCTTGCCGAGTAGGCACTTTGAAATCTGCCTCCAGCTGCATCTCTGCGGAGAGCAAGCGTGAAGATTCCTGCTGTTCCGTTGTCTGCCTCTGATCACAGCCCTCTGCTGTGAGGACATGGCGATCACAGCCCCCTGCGATGAATGCAAACCTCCCTTCGCCAAAGGCATGCAATTTTTGAATGTCAAGTGCGGCCAAATGTTGATTTTGCGGGAATGGTAAACAGAAAAGGGAAATGTTGGATTTGGCTTGTGAAAAAATTGGATTCTGGTGTGTGGGCAAAAAATTGTGAAATGTGGTCTCAATTGAACAAGCTTTTGAAGTCGGTGCCGCAATTTGTGAAGCCAATGAATTTCAATAAACTTCTGTTTTTGATGACACTCCCTCAAATGGCACATTTTAGCGTTTGTCACTGAAAATATCGATTTTTCGGAACTTGATTTGGAATGGATATTTCGCAAATGCAAATGTTCAACAAAATGGAAATGCAACATTGAACATGGAAATGCTTATTGGATAAAAAGCTTGAAATTGGCTTGCAGCGGAATAGCCAGGCCTGCGCGAAAGGGGGCATGGGGACACTGCTCACCAATTCTTTTTGCCACCCATCTGGGCTTTGCTTGTTGTGAAAGATTCTTTTGAAATTGCTTCAGTTATTTTTTCCTTTCACCTCAGATACGAACCACCTCACTGAAATATGTCGTCCGCACCTTGCTGCTATTCAACTGGATGCACACAGATGTGAAAAAAATGCCTAGTTTTTCAAAAACTTGAGCATTCTGAGCACCATTTGAGGCTCAATTTTTCAAAATTTCTTCCCCTTCGGGGAGGGGGACACCCCCTCCCCGAACCCCTCCCCCAGCGTTGCGCTTCGCGCAACGCATCTTCGACGACACTGCTCTGGACAAAGTGCCTGCCTGCATCTGACACCCACCACACGCCACTGGTGGCCAGAATTGGACAGAAAATAAAATTCCAAGTCACACAAGTGGCAAATGAAAAGTACCCTTGATGTCAGTAAAAAATAAAGGAAAGAGGAAGAGGGGGGCAAATTAGAATTGATGCGGGTAAATACCTAACTACCTACCTGAGTCCTTAGTGAAGTGGAAGCACTTTTCAAGGTGAGTAACTTGGCATGAGATGCAGAAGCGAATTGAGCTTCTGTTATGTTTAAGACATTTTGGGGAAAATGTAACTGATTCCACACAAAGAGGTAACGGTGAAAGAATGAATACCTGTCGATGTTTTTGTTGAGGATAGGAGGGATAAAGGACAAAGACTGGGCTGATCTTGTAGGGAGATTGTTCTGACAAAGTTTCCAAGGTCCGTCACCCCAACCTCCCTTTTTCAAAATACACAGCCAAAAAGCAGAGAGCCCATGTATTATTCTACGATCTTCAAGGGAATCCCATCCTAATTCATTCAACATTGATGAGACACTGGCATCAAATCGGAAATTCCCAGTAACAAATCTGGCAGCCCTTCTTTGTACTGCTTCCAGAGCATCTACATGACACTTCTGGTAAGGTTCCCAGGAAGTGGTAGAGTATTCAAGTGTGGACCTCACAGTTGAAAAGTACAAAATAGATTTCACACGTCTGGAAGCATAACTATAATTTCTGATGAGGAATTTTAGTTGATTGGAGGCCTTTCTCACAATATTTTGGATGTGATGGACCCAACTCAACTTGGGATTGAAAAGAAGGCCTAAGTATTTAATTGTTTCAGGCCTTGTCAACAATGTAGGACCAATCTTGTACTCCCTAAGGACAGGCGAGCATGAGGAAGAAAAAGACATGACGGAAGTTTTCGAAAAATTGATCTCCATGCAATTGGCAGCACACCATCTGGCAATTACATCGAGATCAGACTGAAGAGCCATAGCAGCCTCAATGGATGTCATGGCTCGATAAACAACTATATCATCCGCAAATAGCCTTATCCTGGAGGGCACCATTTCAGTTGGTCATTGATATAGATTAAAAATAGCAATGGCCCGCAAACAGAGCCCTGTGGGATTCCACTTGTTACTGGGCAAGCTGGGGAAAGATCATCACTGACAAGCACCTGGAAATGCCTGTCACTGATGAAATTTGAAATCCACAAAAACAAATTTTCTGGAATATTTAACCTTGTCAGTTTTCTTATCAGGATGGGTATAGAGACCCTATCGAAGGCCTTAACCAGGTCAATAAAAATAGCATCGACCTGCAAGGACTTACCCAGTTCAACCGAGATATCGTGAACAAAGCTTGTGAGTTGGGTTTCGCAAGAGAATTTGGAACGAAAACCATGTTGCCCATGGAAGAAAAAGTTCTGACTTTCAAGAAGACGATATACAGTATGAGCGATATACAGCCGAGCATATCAGACTTGATTCGTTTTGATTTTGCATGCTTTTTCACTTTTTGCGCAATCCGGGTCAATGGCACGAACACAGTGCAATTCACGAGGAGTCAAAAACGTACATGGTGCAACAAAACTTGGAATCGCATTACGATTGTGTTTCGCCGAGCTCTGCCCATTCGATGAAAAAAATGCTTGAAATGCAATGCCAAAGGACTGAACAAGAGCATTCAAAAGAAATGCGATGTTACAATGGAAGGAATGAACGCTGGTCGCAAAAATCGCTTCAAATTATGTAGATTTAATGATCAACCATTTTTCGTTTGGAGTTCGAAACGTCTGCAAGCAATTGCAGTGACTCATTTTCACTGTGACTGGGCCAAGAAGCCAAAAACATGCAAATTCCGATACGATCAAAAAGGAAGAACCTAAAACGCTCCAAAACTTTGCCCAGAGATCGAAACCTGTCGAACCGACCTAACAAGGGACCCCCGTTAATCTTGTGTTCATTCTGACCAGAACCTCAATGTGATCCGACCCCTTCTTCGCCCCATGGAAGGCTCCAAAAGATCAATTTCCGAATAATGGCCGCAGCACCAACCTCACTCATTGCGACCCAGAATTCTGTGACCATGAATGCCAAAAAAGTTCCACAAATGATACAGATTTTTTGATAAAAACAACTTCTGTTGTCATCGTGTTTGAACTTCTGCATCCATGCATTTTCTGGCCGCGAAAGGGCTATTTCTAGCAAGATGACCAGGAATAAAAAACAACGCAAAATGTCAGTCTTTGGTAATAAAAAAAAAGGTAGGAACCCGTTTATCAGGTTCAGAATTTGTTTTGGACCCTTTCCAAGCAGTGAAGCAAGGGGCGCTCGGAAGTCTTCTATGCTGCACACTGTTTTTGATTCAGAACCCAACAACAAGAATTTACCCATCATTTCAACTCCTTTTCTATGTCTTGCCAATTAGCTTTCGGGGTGTGCCAATGAAAAGCAATAAATTGTGTTGTTCAGCAAAATCTCTCGATCACAACGGCCTATTTCATTACGTTCAAGTGAGGCGCCCAGCCCTTTTCACTTTCTAGAGCTGGCTTGAGACAATTTCGGCTCGAACAAAACCCAGAATGCCAACTCCAACCTTTCCAAAGCATAACAAACTATCCCAGGGTGTCTACGCACCTGGAAAACCTGGAAAAGTCAGGGAATTGCCACAAGCCTGGAAAAGTCAGGGATTTTGTGAAAATTCCTGAAAAGTCAGGGAAAAATTAAAAATTTTTGACATTTCTCAAAAAAACAGGTCTGTGAAGAACCTTCTTCGGACCTTATTCACCTTTTTAAGTGATCGGAGGTTGTATGTATGTGCATCTCATTTCATCATCTGCATACAGCTGAATCAGTAATCACTGAAAAAGGTGAAGCAGGGCATAAATAATGTGTGGAGGTGTGGCATTGTATGCACTGGCACTGCATTATAACATTATTAGGTGTATGTTTGTTTGTTGAATGTTTTCGATTTTATTGACAGGCGCCTTAGAATTTTCCCATATTGGCCTGGAATTTTTTTAATATGGACCTGGAAAACCTGGAAAAGTCAGGGAAATTCAAAAAATATTTTCCGTAGACACCCTGCTATCCTAACTTGGCCGAAACTCGCGGAATTTCGCTGATGAGATCAAGAAAGTTATTCCTCCATCGTCCACATGTTTTCAGCTATTCCGAAGTCCAACCTTTTGAGTTCATGTTGAGTGAGAGTCATCTGGGGTCAATAGGTCTTTTTCTTCTTGCACCAGGAAGAATAAATTCTCTCGAACTTGGAGATGATCACGTGAACCGAACGGCCGTTTTTTTGGCCAGGGCCAAGGAAGTCTTTTTTGGACGTTTTGGCCACGGCCGAGGTGGACCTTAGTTTTGGCCGTTCCGTGCAAAGGTCTGAACCTCCAAGGAGGTGCGCTGCAGGTGCAGCGCGCAAAGGCAAGCCCCAGCGTAGGTCCCTTCACAAACATGCTGCAATAGCACCAACAGGGTGTCCTTTTCGACAAACTTCCGGTATTCCAACTCTCGACCTACCGAGCACCCTGCACGCTCTTTCAAAAGCAATTTTTTTTCTTATAATGATTATTTGTCGATATTTTTTAAAACAAACAATAACCTCGAAGAAAAAGCAAGAAAAGGCGGCAGATTCGCCTTTTTGCGTAATCGCTGCGGCGATGACCTGTCGCCCATGTTCGGAGATAATAGCGCTTATACTGTAAATAACCAGCAACAATTTTTTCCATTAATTTGGCAGATGCACTTATCAGACTGATAGGTCGAAAACTATCAATGGACAACATCATACCATTTTTTGGAAGGGGCTTTACAATACTGTGCTTCCAGTCTGATGGAATGCAATTGGTTGCTAGTGAGACAGAAAATAAAACCAGAAGAAACTTCTCCAAGATATCACCATGGTTCTTGATGAATATCATAGGGACACAATCAATTAGTAAATCAAACATGGAGTTCTTACAAGATTTAAGATTTACAAGTTTTTCTTTGCAGCTGCATGGCCAGTGCTGGACTAAAGTACCCACTATCCAAGTTCCACTCCCACGAGCATCGCCTGATCATGAAGTCTTTTAGACTGAATTAGGTATCAGTCTTTTGTATCAAAAAGTGTGACAGTCACAATAGAATTTTCCCACTGCTGCCAATCTTTGTAACTTCCACTGATTCTGTAGTTTTCACTTAGACTTTAGTGTTTGCATATCAGTTTCATACGCTGAGTCAGCATATCAAACTCTGCCAACACTGAAGTCTTGGTGCAAAACACAGAATCATTGGAAGACATGAAGGCTGTGATTTTGCAGTGTTGCAGGCACCATTTCCAATACCATGGATGGCTTGGCCTCTGCCAGATGGCTTGGCAACATCTGCGGAGTGGTCCATCCATTATACTGAGAATCTTCATCTTCAAAATAGCCCAGAGGCCTTCCAACACTCATATTAATTTTCGCCTGTAGCGGGATCAACGAAATACTGTGTGTGGATCATGCTTTCATGCAAAAATCCAATTGATTCAGGTAAATGTACGCTGGCAGTAATGTACTTAGTCTGAACTAAGTAACTGGGACCGCGTGCACAGTCGCGGGTGGGCTGAGCGAGCTCGCAACTCAACCACTTAGAACAGTTGAGCAGTGCTAACGACTAGGTACATGACCGCATTTTTTCCCACAAAAAAGGAACAATGACAAAAAATTTGGGCTTGCACAGAGGCCAACCAAAACACCAAAAACCTCCAAAGTGTTTGTCATGTCACACAATGAAATCTAAGGTCAACAAATTTTGGTTGTTCGAGATGAAAAAGAAACTGCCGCAACAAAACACTGGCTGGGATCCTGTCCATTTCGTTTCTTTCACTTTGTCACGAAAGAAAACATTACCTAAGCCTATATTTTCGTATGCTGCATGGTTTTACTTCCCAATTAGCGAACATTCCACGAATCAGCATAATCAGCAGCAGGATTTTCGATGATTACGGTTTATTCCCGTTGTGCACCCCAATGGATCCATCTAACAAAAATGGTGTTTGCTTCACTCATGTGCATCCATAGTTGCAACTGTGTGGGTCCTCTTGGCACGCATACCAAACCTGATCTTGCTTGTAGTTAACCTGCGAATTGGCGTCCGCCATTTTTCTTGTCAACCTACTGTTTGCGCTGTCCCCCAATGAATGCAGTAAACATCCGCAAAACTTGACTCACTCCACATGAAAACAGGCATTCGGAACTGCACAAGTGTATAATCTAATCTTTTCGTGGCCCATTTCTGGTTGAAAAATAAAACAAGGTGGTGAGCGGTGGCAAGGTGGGGACGTGATGTACCACATGAGCTGCAGCAAGGAGCACAGAAATGTCCCATCGGCGATTATCGGGCTCATGCTTTTGAACATTGTTGCAAAGAATCCACTTTTTCGGACTGATTGCCAAAATAAGTGAATTGCTTTTCCAGAAAATCGATCGCAAATTTCATGCTTTCCGCTGCACGTACTCTCAATGGCAGAAATGATGGGCCAACGCGTCTTCAAACATTTTGTTATGTTTGAAGACGAAATTGCACCAGGGACCCAGCTCACCGGAAGCAAAATTTCAACGTTTCACCAAAATTTCAAAAACCTGTTGTAACGGAGACGAGCTGCATAGATTTAAAAGTTTTTATTCATTCTTTACTTGACGCGTATTTCAAGTGCATCTTTATTTGGAACGGAGTTTGGCAGCCTGGCAGAAGAAAGGTCTATTTAAAAACACGTTTTTAATATTGTCATAACATCTTCTCGTTGGTTCGAGTAATATTCTGTCAATTTTAGCAAATTCTTATGTCAAGCCAACCCAAGAGATTTCGTAATTTGCACTTTGCATTCCAAAAATCCATATTTTTCATTCATTTTCATTCATTTAAGTCATTCATCATTCATTCTTATATGTGTTCATCGGGGACCGTTTCGTTGTCGTGGGAAGGCATCAGGGGACGACCTCTGGATGGCGTTTTTGTGGGTGGCAAAGGCGACATTCAGACGGACACATTTCGCTCGTTTCAAGGATTTCGAAATCATTTCGGCCTAATTTTCACTCATTTGCCTTGTTATTTTTCGCTGATGTTTCATTGCATTTCCCTCTGTTGATTTACATTTTTGTCACATTCTGGGTTCAAAAACAACCAAGGACCAGAGAATCTTCCACGTCAAAGCCAGATTTTGTTGTCGAGAAAATTGTAAAAACCGATCCGAAGTCAGTCGCTCGAGATTCCCCGAAGAGACAAGTTGCTCTAGATCCCCCAAAGAAGCAAGTCGCTCGTGATCCCCTGACCGAGAAGTCACGTTTCCCCGAGTTTCGATCGGCAAAAAGCGTTGCAGCGCAGCAAGGAGTGTTGCGTGACCAAAGGGGCATCTAAGCGATAGACATTGGATTGGATTCTATCTATGTATTTGTGAAATCACCGTTATATTCGAACATTGTTACAAAGTCTTCTTGAAGTTATCGTTATCCCAGTTGTGAATAAACTATCCAAGTATTTATCCAGTAGGATTCCCGTCTTCGTTTACTGATGTGTGCTTGATCCGTCCAAGGAATTCGGATCGTTGGGATTAAAAGGAGGTTCAGAGTGCTATCCCAAACAATACCCCGAGCAAAACTCGCTCCCCCGTGACACTGTCAAATTTGCAAAATGTCAAAACCCTCGCAATATGGGCCCTATCAAATATCTTTCGGATTTGGGCCTCCAAAATTTAAGCAGGGATCATTTAAGGAGCAACACGACCACTAAGAAGAGTTATCCAGCTGCTCGCTTGCACAATGCAC
>JASGXE010016578.1:0-10707 GCA_030068105.1 Sinentomon sp. SZTP_YWyxl
TGATGATCTTTGGCACCAGGCTCATCAGAATTTCTTGCCACAGGACCCAAACGATTTTTGACCCTGCTGGTCGGGTAGACACATTGGTATTGCACGGCATGCAGATTAAATTGTTTTTTTTTGAAAATGAAATAATTCAAAAAATAACTATTGAAAATCCAAGTTGTTTGCTTCCAGACAGATTCATCATTGGAATGTTCAGATCACTTGAGGTTCTGCAGAGCCAGAAATATTCTGATAAACTTCACTGGGCTGACAACAAGAAAGGAACCTGTAAGGTATCATATGGATGTTCTGAGTCCAGGAGATATCGGAGGCCATTGCAGGTTAGACCTGCTGAAACATTTTTCTTTGTTGTCCAACTTTGTTTTGTGATGTTGGTCAACCTTTAGTGAATTCCCAAGGTTCACGCAAAAAATGTCCAAGACTGTGGTTTATTTCTTGGATTAAATAAATGTTGGTGGTTGTTCAAATATAAAAGTGTTTTTTGTTCCTGAAAGTTCCTTGGGAGGCATGGCCATGATTTTACTCGTAAGCTCTGAGCACAGACCTCCTGCAAGGATGATGGAAAATATTAATTTGTCACTAGAACGGCCAATGAGTGGAATCTGCAATGTACAAGTGTGAAGTGTCTTTGGAAATGGTGAGGATGTCAATGTGGCTACCCACTTTTAAAAGCGGTAATCGTCTCGTATGCGTTCTACCTTCTTTTTGTCAGATTTGGGCAGTGTGGTTAGGTTCGATTGGGTTAGGGTAGGTTGGGTTAGATAAGGTAATGCTGTAAAAATATCTGCTACCTACCTATATGCTAACCAAACCTAACCACACCTAATCTAACAAAACCTAGCCATTTCCTAACCAGACCAAAAGGAGGTGGAACGCATACGAGACGATTACCTTAAAAGCAATGTAGGGACGTGGGGTTGTGGTTGAACGATGAAATATTATGACCAAATTTGTCGTTATGTAACAAATTGATGCAACCTGAGAGCAGTGCATCCATGTTTGTCTATGTTAGGTTTTTTATCTGGCCCATGCAAATTAACAAATAAGCTGATTGCATGAATGAGCTGATGATATTTTGATAGGTACCAATACATACCTACGAGCAATAAGTACCTAATTAGGTAGGTATCTTCAAATTTGACATGATAGCAAACAACCGGATCTTGCTCTATGATATTGTGCAATTTTTCAGACTGAACACCGCCAAATTGCTTCAAGAAACTGACCACATGAGCCCTCTGCAGTCGTGGGCTCCAGAACTCAGGCATTTTGTTGAGTTTCCCAAACGGCCTGTTGAAAATGGCATGTGTGATGTTGTTATTTCAAAACCAACATTTATAATGAAGTTAGATGCAAGTTAGTGGCCATTTTTTCATGTGCAGTTTTATTCTTTTCCTTGGCCTGGATTATATTTCATAAAAAAATGCTCTGCTGACGACTGCTGATGCCGCAGTTCATTCTTTTTAGAGACCCCAAAAAGTTATAAACGTCGCATTAAAAGCAGTTCGCTCATTTCCTACCTTTTTGTAAAATTGGTCAGTAAAGTCACTGGTTTAAATATTTTCATTTTTATCTTCAGATTTCGACACAGAAGTTTGCTTTATTTCATCCTTGAACTAAGTGAGTGTCTCAAAAATGCCCCAAAAGTCATGAAGAAAAATCTGAGAATCGTCACATTTGATGTTTAAAAACAGGATCAGGATATTTCAAGTTGCTTTTGCAACTTCTCTCCTGGTTTATAAAACATTATGAATAGGTAATATACAGGGTGAAGCAATAGTCACGCACCAAATGGGATCCACTTGCTGTGTGTGCAGGACACACACGAGGACTTTGGCCAAAGGTACCCTTGGAAAAAGGCCAGGGGGAAAAAAAGAAAAAGGCCCCCCTGGCCTTTTTCCGACAGGGGAATCAAAAAGGAAGTCGGTACAAAAGAAACAGTCGGTACAAACGAAAACAAACAAATATCAAGTCCCGGTGTGTGCCCTGCACACACCAGGACTCTTTTCCCACCTTTTTCCGAGGGTACCTGGGAAAAAGGCTGGGGGGGGTAACCTCGGCCGAAGGCCGGGGGTAACCCCCCCTATGCCCAACCTGGTCTAGGGGTTCAAATCTGGGGAATGAGGCGGCCAGTCCACGGGTCCTGCACGTCTGATCCACCTTACTGGAAATTCTGCATCGAGGTATTTGCGCACAACCCGGCTGTAGTGTGCTGGAGCTCCATCTTGCATGAACCGAATTTCATCATCATCCTGAAGGGCTCTTGTCGCCGGGATGCAGTTGTCGCGAAACGTCAAGTTGCTCTGGCCGTCGACATTTCCTGCGAAGAAAAAAGGCCCCAAGATTCTGTTTCGGAAAATGCAAGCCCAAACTTGGACCCATTGGTCATGCTGGAAATGCACTTCCTGCGTCTAATGTGGGTTCTCGGGGGAGTAATAACGGCAGTAGTGCCTGTTGACCGTGCCGTTGAGATGGAACGCTGCTTCGTCCCCAAACACAATTGCACCCTGGGGTCCAGCACGCCAGCCAGGGATTCAATTGCCCATGATGAAAAATCGAGATGGACAACATGGTCTTCAGGGTCCAAGCCATGGACGATTTGGCACTTGGTAAGGTAAGTAGGTGGGTACTTTTTCTTTTTGAGTACCTATTCTTCCGACTGATCTCTGGCTAGTACCGGCCTCCGCAGCCAAATTTTGCGATTTGATTGGGCTTGCGTTGAAGCGTGGCCAAAATCTGTTGATGAATCCGGATCAGTCACCGCGGCCTGCCACTTTCGGGGCATCTCCTGCGCTTCCGGTTTCCTTGAACTTCGCGATCAACCTTGCGACAGTTGTATGAGATGGCCATGGCAGTTCTGCATGGCGCAAATGGAAAACATCGCATGCCTCCCTGTGGGTGACATGATCTGGATGGCGCAGATGGAAAAGGTCACATGCCTCCATATGGGTGACGTGATTTTTGCCAACTCTCAAAACAAGTTCAATTCACTGATTAAGCGTTAACACCATGTTTTAAAGCACCATGAACTTTCGTTTAGCTATTGTAAAACAACGGAAGACAAAACAAAAACGTTTTCCTGAACTTGTCCATCTGGTGCGTGACTTTTGCCTCACCCTGTATAACAACGTGGTCTGAGTGGGCTTTGCCCCAACAGCAAGCTTCTCACAACAGAATACGTGTAATGGGTCACATCTTGTTTACATTGAATGGTTTTGCCAACAAGATCTCCAAGTGGTTCAGCAAATGTGATGATGACAACATCTCTTCTGCAAGATTTCTTCTGAGACACTGTTCTTATTCTAAGTTATTCGAATGGCTCCAAGACAGAAAACCAACATGTCAATTCCAAAGTTCATGAGAACAATACCCACATACACCTGTAGGCTATTCCTCTAACATTGTGGAGGTTCATTCCTAGTGTTTGGAGATGGCACCACCAGTTAAATTTTCCACATGTTTCATGAAATAGGTACATGACAATGGCATAAAACTCCTTATTTTCACTGAAGTCCTTTTTAAATGATTTGACACTAAGCATTTTGTCGGCAAATTTTTTCTTCTGCTGGAAATAGAATGAACGTTTACTGGAATAGCAAAATTGAAACCCATTACAACAGGTTGGGAGCTTCGAGTTGTGTGCTAAGTCGTGCGAGTTGTGTGCTATATGTGGCAGTAACTTGCTACGCTGTGATTTTACATGCTATTTATTCCTTGTGAGAGGTCAAATTCTACCTGATTGAAGGATAAAATTGACCTTTCTGTGAGAGGGGTCAAATCTGTGAATGATAAAATTTGCCTTTGTGAAGATATGAAAAACCAATAATTGTGTACTGAGAACTGACTGGGATGGAGTAGCCTTTTGGGTTCAAGAATTTGACACAGCATGGCATGGATTTGGAAGAATCTTGCAAGGGCTAGGAGTCCTAAGCTCTGAATTCAGAAGTACTTACGGGTTCTGATGTCATTGACATCATCAGTCTTTCACCTGTGGACAAGAGATCATTTTGTAGCTTGTGAGATATTTTCTTTTCTCTATCGGTACCTATCAGTGGAGTTGGGAACCTCCCATGCCTTGCATGCATTCTTGTTGATTTTGGCTTGCGCAGGGTGGAGTTAAGGCATGAATTTTAGGTATGCAGTTTTCCCCATTCTGCCACACCACTTTAGAAAAGTGCGGTCAATATGTGACAGTTTTGTGCAGCAGCATAAACTCAATCTCACAATGACATCTTCCCCATGGGTTCGATTTCCAACTCATGAAATGCAGAAAAAGTTGCCTGTTGCATTTGTAACAAATTCGTGTAGCTCACAGAGATGGGCAAGGTTGGGAACCTCAGTGGTGGGGTTAATGGCCCTTCAGTGGAGAGGAGTAAAGTGCTTCCAGGGGGGAAGTTTGGAGGTGGCAGCCTCCCGCGGTTGAGGGAGGGAGATGTGTGGGGCAGGATCCCCCACCGAGGCTCCAGGGGGCAGAACCACTCCCAGGGGGTTTGTTTGGGGTACTGCCCCAAAATCTGGAGACTTTTGGCAAATTTGGGTTCTCCAGAGATGGCATCAAAAGACACTGAAAGCTGGGGCTGAGCGGAATTCTAAATTTGTAATCGATCGAATTGGGTCGGAACTTCGCAAGGTTGGAACGGAATCGGAACTTTTCGGAATCGGAATTTTGCCGGAATCGGAATCTCGATTGGCTCTTTCTGCGTTTTGGCGTTGCTGTGGTATCAAAAGGCCTTCTGACCCTTCAGAAAATGCGAGATCTTGGAAAAATCTGCTTTTTGGGGCAATTCCACCAAACCGGAACTTCGAACACCAGGAAAAATGCCAACTTTTCACACTTCCGAAAGTTTCGGCACAATTCCGATTTTTCGGAATTCCGAAATTTTTGCAAAATTCCGACTTTCGGAATTCAGAATTTTCGGAATTTTAAAAAGTTCCGTTCCGAGTTCCGAACCAAGTGTTCCGTCTCATCTCTACCGAAAGCACATTTTTTCTTAAATGTTGCTTAGCCTGCATGCCGCATCCAGGGTCTACGGCTTCTGAAAGTTTTCTTGTATCATAATTTAAAACATTCGTTTGACAGGCAATGCATGACAAACAATCAATGGCCAATGGTTTTGGAGGAATAAACCCAAATCCAACAATTGGGCCTGCTGCCAAACACCCCCTGTGTGGGAGACCAAGGTAATGGCAACTGGGGGGGGGCTGCTCTGCCATTATAAATGACTAGACCCCCCGATGATGTTACACCTTACTGCTTGCCTACTTTTTGGGTTGAAGGTTTCCTAGAGATTCCTGACCTCGACGAGGGGGTGTTGTTTTTGCCAAAGGCCAGACTCACCTCCGATGACAATGAACCTCAATAACAAACAACCTCCGGTTGCGCACTGTTTGCCCATTTTTCGTATTTGTAGAGAATTATACTCTTGTCACTTGTCAGCATCAGGTACTGGCTTTTTGAAGAGAAATTACGGCTACCCTCGGCCTGAGGGTGGAACTGGAGAGGTACCCCTTCTGTGCACAATCCTGGTAGTTCACAGTAAAACATGAACACTAAAAGGTGATATGGTAGAACCTTCCTCAGAGACGGCAAACAAGATCTTATGTCAAATAATTGATGACTCATAGATGTCAACCAAACAAATGGGACAACAATGCAATTTCTCGAAATCAACTGCAGAAATTCATGTACCCATAGATAATTATATCAATTCTTAGACTGTGCCTGCAGAATGAAAGGAAAACTATTTTCTTTGTGTTTTGTTTCTGTTTTCCTCAGCTGTGACTATGTATCACCATTTCTGTGATTTCTTCAACCTCTACGCATCACTTCATGTCAACTCGTCACATCCTGATGCATTTAGCACAGATGTGCAGATTCTTGTCTGGGAGACGTATACTTACACCTCCTGGTTTGCACCCATGTTTGATGCATTTACAGACCATCCCATTATGGATTTGAAACATGTTCGAGGCAGGAAGGTCTGCTTTGAAAATGCAGTCTTTCCTCTGCTGCCGAGAATGATATATGGGTTATTCTACAACACACCTGTGGTAGGTGAGCTGACTTCTTTTTTCTTCTCTCACTGTAACAAGCTCCGACCTTGTTAGTCCAAGGTGTGAGAAATTTTGAATTTTGTTTTTATGAAACAAATAATCACCACGGATAATCGCTCTGCTGCTTTGCCACACCAAAACATAAGCAGAATTTCTGTCCTTACCGTCATGATGGCAAATAACATGGGATCTCCCCAGCCAATCTGTCTTGCTCATTCAAGGCTCTTGCTGAGCAGCAACCTCCTGCAGCCTCCACATTAAACCCTCACCAATCTCAGCAGCACTCCACAGTGATGCAACCTCCCCACTCTCTTGCTCTCAGCCATCCCCTGCAGCCTGCTCAGCATCGAGCCCTCAAACTCAGCGCATTTTGTGATGTGTTTTTTTTTTATTCAAGAGACAAAAGATAGATGTTAGTTTGATAATCTGTGTAGTATGGACTCCTTTGTCTTGTGAAATCAAACCAAGAAGATGTGCCACGTGTGAAGGCAACCCCAGCCTCCTGCCATATTGTATGAGGCACAGCAGTGGACCAAATTTAAAGTGGCATTTTCTTTGTGCCTTGGGAGTTGAAAAACAGATCCCCGGTTCCATTCCCTGTTTTTGGAATTCATTTCATTGGAAAACTTGGCAAAACTGAAGTGCAAAATCAACCTGGCTGACTAACCAAACCAACTTAACCAACAACCCAACGCAAGCCAAAGAAAAATTTCACCATGGGGCCAACTTGACGCGCGTGGTTCCTGTGGGAGTGGATTCAGGTGTTCTGGAATCTATAAAAAACTCGACAATGCTGGAAACAAGAAACAAACAGAGAGACTGCAAAGAGAGCTTTCCTGCAAAAAGAACACCTGGACAAGTGGGAATGGAAGTGTTCTATGTCAATGTGCTCCAGTGCCAAAAAGGCTGAAGTCCAGCAGGCAAGCGGTGTGACTGGTATAGATCAGCTCTGGGGGACCTTGGTATTGCAAGGGTTAACCTTCTCCCCCACCGGTGGTCTGTGTTGCAGCTTCGCAGGTGCACGGCAAGTTACATTCACAAACACTCCCAGTTGGACTTAACCAAGACAGTGCACAGCAAGGGGGCATGGAACGAACAGCAACAAACTGCAAGACACAGACTGTATCCTCATAGGCAGCTCAGATGATGAAACAGGAGCCGAAGAAGACGATATGGGAATAGCATGGCATAGGTACCCAGATCTGCTACCGTACCCTTGCACGCCTAACATACAGGGAAACAAGTAAACAAGAGATGGGCCACTGATTGTGAGACACGATAGGTGAGGTTGTCTTCCCGAAGCCCAACAGCAGCAGGAAAGTAGGCGTGGGTGATATATCACCCCCGCCTACTTTCCCGATATATCACCCACGCCTACATACATCACCAATGATATCATGTTGATGGACATCAACAGGATATCACTCATCAGTATCACATGCGTGTTTGGGAAAATTTGTTGCAAATTTAACTTTTAAGAGGATGAGAAGGTAAGAAGGTGCTAAAACTTCTCATCATGCCTTCTGCAGCACAAAAACCATTTTGACAGTATATCACTCATCTCATGCGTGTTTGGGAAAATTTGCTGCAAATTTAACTTTTAGCTTGATGGATTGTTTCATTATTGGAGTTTCTTCCTCTCAACATGTCTGAAGGGGGGGGTGTAGGGGGTCCAAAATGCTATTTTTTTATTTTTAATTGTAGCCTGAAGTGTGCTGATTCCAGTGGTGTTTGTACTTTTTTCCTATCTGCTCTAGTTTTAAAGATATGCATCTTGAAGCGAACGGTGTCATCGCAATATCAAATATCATAACAATCGCGACTTCAAAGTAAAATGCCGCTTTGTGTTTTGAAGCAAAAAATCAACTTCCGTAAGGCGTAACTCTGTAGCCAATGGTGGCAGAATGCTGACATTTTGAACATTTATGTAAAAACATGTTCCAAACTGACTGATGTAGGCGGAATTTCGATTTTTGGCCTCCAAATGCCTTTTCCAGGACGTTTCTCTTTTTATAAGGAGACAAACTGCTTACGCAGTGTTTCTTTGACTACAATTTTTGCATAAGCGACTCCAAATTCAAAAATCTCGCAACGTCAGTCAGTTTCTACATCCATTGGTTACCTCTTGGTGAAAACAGAAGTAAAAATTTCTTTTCCCTTTTCCCTGGGCTCGTGTGAAAAGTTCGCGCGGTCAACGACAACATTTCTGCTAATAACTCAGGAACCAATCTAGGTATTGGTTTGAAATTTTGTACAGAAATTGCTGTACCCCCCCCCCCCCTTAACAAGATCACCAGTGATGGATGAGGACAACCAAATGACGATGGACAATACAATACAGCAGCTGGAGAAGGGATGAAAAATTCATGATCACAGTCTAAAAATGATTGCCGCAAGTAATAAAACTCAAAAAATACAAGCTGCATGTTTCCTCCTTTTTTGCTTTTGATTATGTTTTTCACGACAACATTGTGTTAACTTTCTGATTTTACAGATCTGGGGATGTCATTCAAGTGGTCTCTTCCGTGCCTTTTCCGAACACATTCTTCATCGTCTTGAGATTCCACGGAGAAACAGTGTTGCGAAGCATTCTCCGTTGTCGCTTCCAAAAATTAAGATTGTGTTTCTGGCTAGGAACACAAAGTTCAGGAAAGTGCTGAATCAAGATGCATTGATTGATACATTGCAAAGTGATGACAGATTCATCGTACAGAAGGTTTTTATCTTTTATTTTTTGTCATATTGTTTTCTTTTAAATGTTAATTTAGGAATGTACTAATTTGGTGGTGCCGTCCATAGGAGACCCCATCCGTTCCAGGTATGTTTTAGATTTTTTCTTTGTATATTATTTTGTTGTTTGCCACGATGCATCAGTGGTGGGTGGGTAACGCTGATAGGCACACGCTTATTTATGCACTTGCAGCTGCAATTAAAATGTCAAGCTCAAAATTTGATTGGATTGGATTAGACAAAATTTGATCAAAGCTCTAGCAAAGGAAAGAGCTGTGCTGTTGGCAGTGGCAGGAAAATCAGGGAAATCATTATCCAATTTGGGAAAATGAAGGGTGCTACATGCATTTGGTTGAGTTGGATGGATGCCACCTGTTTGTTCTGGCACAAGAGCCGAGGACAACAGTCGTTTTTCATTAACATAATCTGCACAGTGGAAGACAGAACAATTTTGTGGAAATTGAGTGGATTGATTGCAAACAGAACACCGCAGATTGTCGGCCCTCAATGGACGCTATGCACCATATGCACAAAAAACTATGCACAACATTCGTTGTGCGTTATTCGCTCCAGCCTCTGTGTTGAGACTTCTTTGAGTTCAAGCGAGATTTCATGCAATTCTTTCCATTGTTGCAAATGCAATTTTTTCAGAGAAGGTTCACTTGAGAACCTCCTTATCACAGAGAGAGTTTCTGTACAAAATGTGGTGTCTTGTGGATTTGGCCATGATGCATCCCAAGACACCTTGATTGAAAGACAATGACATACATGCAGCTGTGTATCGGAGGAAACAAGTTGTGAAACTTGAGAGAGTACAAAGACGGGCTGCACGTTTTGTTACTGGTAGCTATTCATTTTCTCGTAGTGTGTCCAATTTGTTGACTGCTCTAGGTTGGGTCTCCTTGGCCAAGTGTAGAAAGGTGTCTTGGTTGGTGGGTCTTTTTAAGGGGCCAAACAACATTGGTGACTGGTCAAGAAAGCTTGTTGCCCCCTGGTTATTTTGGTTGACATGATCACACATTTGAGGGGGAGCCAACCCAAAATTAAAAAATGTTTGCCAAATTTTGCATGTCTGGTTTTTATTGCGTTCTCATGGAGAATTTTCTGACGAATTCAATGCAAAAAACCAGAGGTCAATATTTCAATCCGTTTTCAAATGAGAGACTCTTTTCGAACAACGGAACATAGGATATTTTGTTCTTTCTGTCCTTTTAGTAAAATGCTTATTTGCCGCAAATCGCTTTTCGCCTGCCTTTTTAAACTTTCGAATGCTCTATCGTTTTCAAATGAGAGAATTTTTTCGAACAACGGAACATAGGATATTTTGTTCTTTCTGTCTTAGTAAAATGCTTATTTGCCGCAAATCGCTTTTCGCCTGCCTTTTTAAACTTTCGAATGCTCTATCGTTTTCGAATGAGAGAATTTTTTCGAACAACGGAACATAGGATATTTTGTTCTTTCTGTCTTAGTAAAATGCTTATTTGCCGCAAATCGCTTTTCGCCTGCCTTTTTAAACTTTCGAATGCTCTATCGTTTTCAAATGAGAGAATTTTTTCGAACAACGGAACATAGGATATTTTGTTCTTTCTGTCTTAGTAAAATGCTTATTTGCCGCAAATCGCTTTTCGCCTGCCTTTTTAAACTTTCGAATGCTCTATCGTTTTCGAATGAGAGAATTTTTTCGAACAACGGAACTAGGATATTTTGTTCTTTCTGTCTTAGTAAAATGCTTATTTGCCGCAAATCGCTTTTCGCCTGCCTTTTTAAACTTTCGAAGCTCTATCGTTTTCGAATGAGAGAATTTTTTCGAACAACGGAACATAGGATATTTTTTTTTCTGTCAGTAAAATGCACGCAAATCGTTTTCGCCTGTTTTAAACTTTCGAATTCACGCAAATGAGAAATTTTTTCGAACAC
>JASGXE010016579.1:0-10667 GCA_030068105.1 Sinentomon sp. SZTP_YWyxl
CAAAATTCCGCGTTGAAATTATTTTTAAAATTATAACTTTCGTCCTAGTTACACAATGACCAGCCCATGTTTTTTGGCACATTTCGAAGATGGGGGCAATGGAATTCCAAATTTGTGATTATTCGTAATGAAAACGCAAATCCTAAACGAATGAACAACGCTGCGTTTGCAAGTATGGCAAAGAAACCCCACGTATATTCCGGGTTCAGAATGCAGCTGCAAGCTGTACGAATAAGCGAGGCTGCCAGATTTCGAGATCCCAAATACGAAATGAATTCCTCGAGGTGAACTCGGCAATTGTGCGTGACATTGTTGCCAATTACCGAAAGGCACCTCTCACATTAAAATGAGACAGCTCTTTTCACCGAGGTAAGCGTAGATTTTTTATTGCCCGAGAAGTGAAAAAAATAATTGCTGTTCTTCCTCTCTTAAAACGTATTTTCTGGTATATGGCCTTGTATCGTGGAAACCAATTATTTCTCTTTTTCAATCTGCCCTTCGGGGAAGTTTCCCCTGTTTATATCAAGCAACTTACTGGTCAACGAAAAAGGATGAACGATCAAAGTATCCGGTGAAGTAGAATCCTAAAATAACGCATTGATATGGTGTTATTTTCTCTCATCGGAATGTTAATTGTCGGTTGTCGGATTGTTTGTTTGGCACGTGTTCTGAAGGGGGTCTGGCATTCAAAGCCTTTAATTTGAGTAACGGATGATGCTGATGTATTAGATATGGATGCCACGGTGACAATTATTATTGGTATTTCCCAAGAGCTGGAGCCGGTTCTCAACCGGTCCAAGCAGCCGCACCGCCATTATCCGTGCATCATTCTTTTGCTAAAAAACAATGATTTCCAGAATTCCCATCCAATTTTGATAAATTCCTTTTGTGACCGTTTATGCGACGGACAGAAATCGGATGAAGTGTCATACCTGGCTTCGGAAGTTTTGTTAAAATCGCTTCGAATGCATTGTTTTCTCAGAAAAACAGAAAACAATTAAGAAAAAGTATGCCGACATGTGTTTTACTCTTCATTTTCTCACGACAACACAACTGTATGTGCGTTTTTTTTTTTTTTTGTTAAACGAAACTTGAAAAGGAATCATCAACTTCAAAATTTAAAACCAAAAATTTGCAATTCAAAAAATAGCAAAAATAGCAAATAAAAAGCAAAATTAACAAAATTGGCGATTAAAAATATTTTCGTGCTCCTTGTTTTCAACACACACAGAGAAAAAAGGTTTGTTGTGGCAACACAAAAATGAGTTACCATACAACCAATTTTGAGCGCCAGTTTTTTGCAACCCATAATACAGGGTTGTCACAGCTGGAAAAAATAGTTGCCAAAATTGGCTGTCAGAACTGAAAAAAATTGTTGCGACAACAATAAAAAATAGTTGCAGCAACCAAAAAGTTTTTTTCAACAATCATCACTTTGAAAGTGGTCGCTGTGCAGCTGTGGCAGTCTGTCCAGTGGCCTATAACCATTCAAATGAAAGATAATTAGATAAGGATAAAAAAGATTGGATATACCTGCTTGTCTGATAGATTTTGACAATTTTTCATGAAAAATGCAAAAATTCAGGCGTAAATCGAGAAAAAACCCAACAAAATCCGGCGTATCCAGATCAAGCGATAGAAAATTCCGCGACAACAAAATGGCGAAAACCAGATGAAGAAACGCCAAAAATGCGATATTCCGCCACCAGAGGCCTCAAAATCATCACGAAACCACTTCCGCAGCTTGCGAACATTAAAATCAAGTTCCCGCAACAAGCAGTTTGGGTTGCGCCAACCACATTTTGTTTGTCAAGCCAACAAAAAAGTATGGTTGTGGCAACCGTTGACTTCAACCTTTTTGTGGTTGAGGCAAACACCAAACAGGGTTGCCGCAACAAATACACTTCAACTTAACAAAAATAGTTGAAATAACTTTGAGATTTTTCTCTGTGCACAGAACAGTTTATTAGAGGTCGGGCATATGATGCAAGCTCTTTGTTAATATTTCTGTTGCAGAAGCAAGTTTTTGATGAGTTGATCTCGACGTGATGATGGAACCCGTCAAGTATTGTTCGATGTGAAAAGTGGAACAATGAAACGAAATTTCAAACGATGATAACATACGAATTCACATCAGATGATGAGATATTACCGTGTGCAGAGAAATCCTCAAAATTCTATCTCAGGGATCGAAATTTTCAAATCGGAGTGAATGGTGTAAAATGGAGTCTGTTCACAGCCAAGTTTCACTTGTGAGAGGATCCAAATTTTGCAATCGATTCTTCATGGGACTGGATTGGAACCTTTTCCACAGCACCTGTTTGACGTCGTTTGCAGAATCGCGTTGATTTTCACACCGGCCTTCTATAATTTCTGCATCTGCCACAAGCGTCATGCATGAGTAAACAACTTTTTTAAACTGACGTGTTGGCAATTGCATATTTTATGTTTACTGTTATTACAGTAAAATCCATATGACAGGAAAAATGTCACAATTTATTGATTTTCCGTATTTAATTAAAACACTCGATGATGATGTCGTAAATTGGCCAAGGCTGCGAGACATATGAGCACGGCAACGATAATAAAATCCATGAAATCCAACAATAACTGAAAGTTCCCCACTGTTCATCTCTGAACGAATTGCAAGGCCCTGCGCCAGGGAAGGGAAATTGTTGGCACAGAACCGACGTCAGCGATTCATATTGAACATGTGTACGTTTTAGGCTGGAAGTGCTTGGTTTGCACAGACTGTGCAGGTTGAAATGAATGCCTACGAATCATATTTGTCAATATGACTGTGATAAACACATTGTGTTGACGTAGGCTTGAGCATTGCGCATATTGGAGCCAAGTGTTCCACGGAAATACGTTGAAACTTGGAAACAATTAATAAAACTCGTGTATGGGAGGATCCAAATAGGGGAATTGGGAAGCGAAAAGAGGAATAGAAACATGACATATTGTGTAGCACTGGTGAAAATACAGAATCGCGAATGTTACAAATTTGGCGCTGAAAATCGATTCTCGAGTTCTGGCTTCGACGTTGACTAGCCAACCGACAAAACGAAGACCACATTCTCATCCGTTTACAAACTGACAACGACAAAATCAATCTGATATCAAATTCGACATTCTCATTTCCTTTGCAAAGTGGCAACAACATTTACGACATTTTTATTTGCAATCTGTCCACAACAAACTCGAGATTTTTCTTTGCAAGAACGAAATGGATATGCTATTTCATTGGCGCACTGGCATCAACAAATTCAACACTATTTCATCTGCAGCGTGACAACCACGAACTCGACATTCTCTTTTCTGTGCAAACTGACAAAAACAAATTCGACATTCCACGTTCCTTTTCAGACAGACAACAATGCGACATTATCGTTCCTTTTTTAGCTGGCAAATGGAATATCCAGAGTAGCGATATTCTATTTTCATTGCTAACTGACAGCAACAATCTATAATAGACATTATTTTTCATTTGCAATCTTACAACAAACACGACTTATTTTCCTATTGCAAACCGACAACAACGAACTCGACGTTCCCTTTCCTTTGGAAACTATCAAGAACCATAATTCTACATTTTATTTCTTTTCCAAACTGTACAACGAAGTGAAAGGAGAAAGGAGAAAGTGATGGGTATAATGGGTAACGCGTGTTGGGTTCCCTTGACCCTTGATTGGGTTATTTGAAGGAAGAAGGAGTATTGGGGGTTGCGTTTAATTACCCCTTCTGATTTATGTTTAATGTTGTTTGTACGTGATTGTAACTTTTATGTGGTGCGAGGAGTCGACCCTCAGGGTCCCTTCACAGTGCCGATGTCTCCTCTGGTGCACTACATGATTTATTGATGTTCACTTCACCTTCATCACCGTCGATCACCTTTTACTTTGTTTTGCCACGGATTACACGATCCGGAGAACACCAGACTTTTACAACGATGACTCACTGGAAAACCCTTACATGATTAAGCCTTTGTTTTGCCTCGGATACTCCACAGAAACAGTATGGGTTTACCCCAGATGACACTCAGGAGAGTCACTAGGCCATTTTAGTTCAGTTTTGTTTTTATGGTAGCGTCACGCTGAACAGCAATCAAATAAAAGAAGAGGGTTTTTAGAAAGCGAGAATATATAGTGAACAACTAATGAATATATGCATCATGGAAAGTGTGCGTAACTGGCTAGTCCAAAAAAAGAATAGTTACAACAGGAGATTCCGAGCAAGCAAATACGAAAACAAATGGAGAGACAACATTCTTCCCGAGTTCATTCCAGAAAAATGGTTTTCCACATATGCACGTCTGACGATAGGAAGTGTCTAACGATGAACACTTAGCTGCTCAATTGCATTCTCGGAGATCACTTTCGCGTCACACTCAGTTTCCAGATGATGGAACCGTTAAGTCCAGTGTTCCGTTGATGGAAAATTTGGAAGAACTAGCATAGTAAAGAACATACCGACCTTTGTCGCCTCGCTGGTGAAGATGCGAAGTTCTGGAGTGGAATCCCGGGCAGGCCCGAGTGTACCGTGTACGTATGAGAATCAGTCGCCCGCCACATGAACTGAAAATAAACGTGAATAATAGGGATTCCCCATGAATATGGAACAGTTTATGGTTCTTTGGTGCGTATGGGGTAGACAATAAAATGGTCACTGAAACGATGCATGCTCTCATACAAAATCTTGAAAATTGTCACTTTTTTAAAACCACTTCAGCAGTCCACGCACCACTTCTCACATATGTATACTTCCTGAGCACACTGTTTAACCAATGTATTTATAGCACTAAGCTCACACTGAATAAACCTGATAAAAATAACCAACAGATAGACCCAAGATTACCCATTCAATCCTTTCTCTCATCCTCAGAAACCTTGGCATCAACTCTGTGTACCCATTTGCGACAATATATTCCCTGTTGCCAAATAAGATCTATAATGCCAATACAGAAGATGGCAGTGGCTTGCGCCAATATTGCCCACATAAAAAGAGCCATGACTTCAGGCCATATTAACGACCTCAAATGAATGCCTTAAATCCCAAATGCCTAAACAAAACAAGAAATTGAATTGACTGAATCATTTGCGACATCCTTCTTCGTTGCTACTCTCGCCAATCTTGCCATAACTCTGTTGGGGCTGAATGCTTTCCTAATTAGCCCACAAAGGTTTCGGTTCAGAACAGTTTGCTCATAAAATATAACCAAAAATATACTTACCCCTACTATGTTGTAGGGAATAGGCCTACGTGACGAAAATGTCTCCATTCCGGACGTGCCTGACGAAGCTTAATGACATGCAGGTGATGGCGAGATTTGATGAAGAAATCGCATAGTGGAGATTTCTCCAGTTCTTAGCGGCCACACAGTCTTTGTTGGAACAACAGTTTTCATACCATTCGGCTTTTCCAGGTGAAATAAATAGGAAACTTTTGCTGAACTGAAGTTCTAAAGAAAAGGAAGAGGGAGCTATTGTAGGTTTCCATATGCAACTTGAGCACTGCGTTAGGTCGCCAGAACGATAAGTTATGGTTTAGCGCAATCTTTAAATTGAGCGTCAGATCAATCCGGGGTTTCACTGCGGGGACAACACCCATTTCATCACATTGCAACGAGACCTGCCTTGTAGAAACTGGCCCTTTCGTTCCGCACTCACAGTAACTTAAACCACTGGAGATATATTTAACGGCTTCTTTGGTTGAAGCTAAACAGAAAATGTAAGACTCTCTCTTTCATCACTTTCACCGTCTAATTTCGCTTGCTGTGACTCGGAAGAAAGGCCTGACATAAAAAACGATTTCAGCATTGCAGCAACGGGCACAAATAATTCGGACCGCAAGATTCAAGTTCACGAGATCAAATTTTCAAAAGCAGGAAATGCTGTTCCGCTCCAAGTCAGTTCTTTTTACGAATGAAGGCAACAAAAATGCGCTCATAACAAATTCATCACAGAATGACGCCACTGTTACCTCCCAACACTTCACCCACAGAGGAACTCCTACCCACATTTGACTGAACGCTGTCCAGTTTTAGTGAGGCACAAACACAAAGAAAAGTTGGCGCCAAAATGATGCGACGAATCGTAGGTTGGCATTCCTCCCACCCTCGGACGTTTGTCCACTGACTGCATTCCCCAAAACCTATGGGCAGCTGTAAAAAGTGGGAGTTACCATCTGAAGACAGGCCACAAATCCTAAGAAAGGATCATCTCAACATATGGAATACAACAGGAAACAAAATGTACAAAAATCAAAGCACTTGCTGGATGATTTCCGCCTGCCGCCTTCACACCTCACTACAATACGTTCCCCATTTTGGCTGAAAATGGCCAAATTGGTGAGGTGTCACAAAGAATCGTTTTGCCGCGAAAACTTCCCCGAGCTCTCCTCCTGCGTCAGGTCCACCTGAAAAAACAGACGCTCAAAATCTCGCTGAAGATGGAGGCGTGAAAAGTTAAACTAGACGCTTCGTCCGTTCAAATTTATGTGACAGCAAGGGTCCGACTTTCAGTTCGCTCCTTTAGGAAATTGTTTTTGACATGCAGAAGCTGTTCAAAATTCTCTGCTGGACCAAAGAAAAAGTCATTAAAGGCAAAATTATGTTTCCTGCTTGACACTTCCCAAGATTTTTTGTGCTTCCTACAGATCGTAAATCTGTCCACATTCAGATTTCGAGTGCGCTCGGGATGCTTGCGTAAGATTTGACAAAAGACAAAAAGCAGACCTTAAGCGTGAGACAAAAGCTGGCCTAAAATGTGTTACAGTTCCTTCAATATGAAAAGCTCCAAAACTGGTGGCTATTTTCGAATTAAAAGTTGTTTTTTATTAGTTGTCACCGTGCCCAGGCCTCTGCAAAGCTAGTCCCAATTCATATGAATTCGACCACTGGCAGACATGGATATATCTGCTAACTGGTTTCAAGTCCAGTGAGATGTCGAAATGATCGTTTTTTAAGATGGAATTTATGGCAGTTGGCTTGTCATGAGAACTCCAGTTTCTGGCAAAAGGAATGTTCATCACAGCCGGAGACTTGTATTTTGGTTTGCAAAGAAAAATGTTTCAGCAGAAAACGTTTTCCCACATTCTGACAAATGGACGGAAGTGAGGGCTGTCCAACTGATTTTAACAGGGATGGGCAACTTGTGATAACAAGCCAAGTGGAACAATTTATTTGCACCCTAAACCGTCTAGGGTGCTACAACTGACAACAAACTCGACATTTTCTTTGCAAACTGACAGCAAGGAACACGGCATTTTCTAGCCTTCACGGCTAACAATCTTGTTAGATTCTTCTCCGGTCTTACTGGCCCTTCGGCTGTGGATTCATTTCACGGCAATTTTCAAAATATCAATTTCTATAGCTTTTGCTAAGTTTATTATCGGTCCAATTTCAGCAACTTGCAAACCATCATATGGGAAATTTCAGCTTTTAAAGTTCACTTGAACCGGATTTTTGTTGTTCACTCTATTCTCTGTAGTAAATTGAGTAAAGAAAGAGAAGGGTTCAAGAACATATGGTTCGCAAGAGAGTCAATAACAGACAAAGGTTCAAATCACAACGCCAATATTTTCACAACGCAAGTTGCCCACGTGATAGTTTATTCACATTCTTCAATGGTTTACAAAATCGAGAGCGAATTTTCGCACATTGCACGAGCCACTACAAGAGACAAGAGTATCTGTCGCTATTCCCTATACAAAAAATAAGCAAATTAAGCAGTGCTGCATCGTTCACTTACGTATCAAGACCTCAACACACAAAGACCTCATCCACAACAGACTCCGATGACTCTGTCCATGTCTTGATTCGAATTGACAACTCAATTGAAAGCATGATGTGTCATTCAACTATGTCGATTAAAAGTTGCACGGAATAGCTTCACTTGTTGTGCAAG
The DNA here is from genome assembly GCA_030068105.1 of Sinentomon sp. SZTP_YWyxl. Classification (NCBI taxonomy): domain Eukaryota; kingdom Metazoa; phylum Arthropoda; class Protura; order Sinentomata; family Sinentomidae; genus Sinentomon; species Sinentomon sp. SZTP_YWyxl. The sequence goes on from JASGXE010016579.1 coordinate 7,908, forward strand.
CGCCAGAGCTTTGCATAAAACGTTCTTACTCGTATATGCTTGCAGTAATTGCATGACTAGAGTACGTTGCGACACAGCTCGAATCAAGGGTGCTGGTATCTCGGCTTGATGCAAACTTGCAGCTGCCAGTTCAATCTCTCGCTCAGTCACATTACCTATAAAAATCAGCAGTCGCAAGCAAAACAGTTCGGCACTTTCGAAAGAAACATTTTATTTTGAAGGATATTCGTCACATATTGTTTTGTTCTGTTTGTTGATATATCCCCAAACCTGTAGCACAAGTGGCAAGTCAATCTCATCAAAGTATCCCATCTGCAGAGTACGGTGAGGACACGTTCCTTTTCGGTGGCATAAACGTGGCGGGAACGTTTCCTGGCACGGTACCATTTCATTGATATGCCTCCCCAAACAACTTTGCTGGCGCCATTTCAGAAACCCCCCAAACAACTTTGCTGGCGCCATTTCAGAAACGGTGAAATCACTTTGGTACCACGAATTTTGAGTGCCATTTCCGTACTTGTCCATTTCGCACCAAATTCAAAGCCCGCTTAAAAATACAACACTTACCAACTTGAGGGAGCCTTTTTCCGTAAGACTGGATGAAGTCCAATTTTTCATAGTCGTATTTTCGTGTTGCGATTTTGTATTACCCGGTGTAACACCCAGTACTCCCAGGTTCAAGTTTACGTGCGCTGCGAAAATGCTGCCGGATTATCAGGTTGTGGAAATCGGCTGCCATATCTGATTGTTTGTCAAATCGAAGTCATTCCAATTGCTGCGGATTGAGCTGTTTGCTGAGAGTGCTGTTTGCAGTTATTGCGTGTTTGGTCGGTTGCGAGTGAAAAGCTGTTGGCTGCTGAGCTCATGAGCTCTCGGTGGCGCGGACAACCTTTGTGATCTGGATATTTCGTGAACTTCTGCGTTTTGCGAAAGAAATTTGTGTTGGTTGCCCCGGAACTTCGAGATTCAGAGAACTATGGTAGAATCGGAAAGTTGGTGGACAAGCGGAGTGTGAAGAAAAAAGGAGTTCGTGAAAAACTGTTGGTAACGAGTTAGTGAATGTGAAGGTGCTGTTGGTGCTAATAAAATTTCTTTTCACAGATTTATCTTTCACAGATGCGAAATAGATTTTACAGGAAAACAAGTTACTTTGAGGCTTTAAAGGCACTGGTTTGCCTCCTACTTTTTGGAATTGTCCAGGGAGAATCTGAGAATTGGGTTTTCTGGTTCCTCTTGAAGAGGGTAAGTGCAGAGTTGAATTTGTTCCTTAAATTGTTTTTAGGAATGACAAAAGAATTGGCATTTTTAAAGAATTTGAATTTTGAAAAGAATTTCATAAAAAAAAAAGAACTGAAAATAATAAACTGCTTGAAAGAAAATCTTCAAAAAGATAAAATCGAAAAAGTGCAAATCATAAAAGAGATGAGTTTGGGCTTTAAATCGCAAAGGCCCGGAAGCCACTTTGGCTTGTGATATAAGAGAATGAGTTGGATGCATCAGTCTGGAATGAAGATTGAATATGTTGATTGTTGTTTTAACATTGTGCCTCGTATTGATTTTAAACTGCTTATTTTCATTTTAATAATGTTCTTTTGTTTGATTGTTTTTATCATTTTATTTTTGTGTTTTTAGAATTTCCTTTGGTTTTAATTTTTGTCGTTTTTATATTGTTTTTATAGTTTTACTTTTTGTGTTTTAGAATTTCTTTTGGTTTTAATTTTTCTCAATTTGTTTTAATTAGTTGTTGCCTTGTGAATATGGTCTTTAACTTAACCCTTTTCATGATTTTCAGGAGTTTTACGTGTATAATTTGGTAGCAAGCATAAATTTTTCCTGAGTCGAGAGTTTTTCAGGAATATTTTCAATCGAGAGTTTTTCTGGAATATTTTGAGTTTTGAGAGCATCTTTTCAGTTTGAGGGGCATTGGCATGTTTGCGTCAAAATCTGGGACATTTTGAATTTGAATTTGTAATTGTGTGCAGTGGACGTTCAAGCTTCTACAGAGTGGAAAAGAAAAGTGAGAATTTTCAATGGAGAACTTTCAATGGAGAATTTTCAATGGCAAATGGAGAACTTTGGAAGGAATTTTAACAACAACTATAAAACCTTCATCTGAAATGACATTTTTCTTATTCAGAGCTCTCTTAACCCTATTTCAGTTCTTGTACTGACCCGCTAAAATTCCGGGATGTCCAACAAATATTGTTGATCTACGAGCATTAAACTTCATGTGACAATTTCCTGGTCATTGGTTTGAAGGCATATGTTGCTAGACATCAAGTTGCACGGCAAGAGTATTATGTGATACAGGGTGTCAATACCAACGGAAGGAAAGGAAAGTTGTTACAATTGATTTTATTTTGTAGCCTTGGAAGCCCTGGATGGGATTAGTTTTGCAAATTGTGGAACCTTGTGATTGTTCTGGAAGTATTCATTCGAAGGGAAGCAGGCTTTCCGGACAGTTATTATATTTTGGCTGATTTGATCCATCACCGCAGTTGAATTGAATGTTGTTCATTAAATTTGTTAAAGTTGGAAATTGTTATTTTATTGTTGTTTCTGAACTTGCAAAAAAAAATATGAGGATTCAATCTGACTGAGCATCCGTGGCCAAACAAAGAAGAAAGTAACTCAAAATTGTTTCATGGCGCAGTTCAAAAAAACCCCGGTAGAGATTTAAAAGCCTAATTGCATTGCAGCTGTTCTTGTTTTCAGGGACAAAATTTCAAGTCGCAAGTCTCACTGGTTCTCGTTTTCAAA